>CAJVPQ010000508.1:0-26734 GCA_910591825.1 Funneliformis caledonium
AATAATAAAAATAATATAAACTATAAAAATAATAAAAAGAAATAAAATAAGTTACAGACGTTAAAGAAATTACAGGCGAAACAGAATAAACAGAATAAACAGGCTGTATAGAAAATATAGAAAAAAAACAGGCGAATCAGATGAATTTTGCAAATCCTCCAAATTAATGCAATACGTCGATCAAGATCTTTCTTAATATGATCTACATAAAATTAAATCTAATGACTTTGTAAATCATTTTTCTAAGGCAAATTTTCAACGCTAATAGCGTTAAATAAATCTATTAAGTATGAAAACTTAAAAGGTAAGATTATGAACAGTTTAATTAAAGAATTTAGATGATGAACTCAATTACAAATAATATGTAAGAATTACGTCAGACTATATAAAGATATAAAAAAGCAGAAAGATATAAATTTTGAATTGATTCCTTTATTAATATTCTTAAGTTGATAAACTTACAAAAGAGTTCTTAAATTCGTAAAAAAGTTACTTTATAACATAAGCAAAAGTCTATCTATTTATACAAAATTTCTTTTATCTTAACTAATTATTTACTATGCTATAAATTAATTAATTTGGTAAATAAAATATAAGTAAAATAAATATACGTAAAATAATAAAAATATAAAATATAATAAAAGTAATAATAAAAATTAGAATATTAAAAATAAGTATAACACTAAATATTTTTAGACTTTGTTTAATTCATAAAATTAGGATTATCATTAATATAGTAGTGGTGAAAAAAATTGGTAGTAAATAAAAATTCATTTACTTGATCAATATTTATTAAAATCGTTTGAAACTTAAAATATAAATTAACTAATACCACATTTATTATATATTAAAATATTAATATTGAATTACATTGCTATTCCTTTTAATTACCAAATTTACTTTCCTTTTCATAATTGACTAGAGTTCTGAATGAGTCTAGTTGAGTTGAGTTTAAAGATCAATTCTATTTGACTCTTTTTTTGAGTCAAGTTGAGTCAAATTTATTTTATAAAATATTTCAATTTGATTTAATTTGAGTTATATAAATTTTAAACTCGATTCAATTTGACTTGACTCGATTTTAACTTGATTCAATTTTGACTTGAATTTATTCAAATTAAGTCAAGTCCAAATCAAGTTATGAGTTAATTTTAAATTTTTATAAACATTTAAATATAAAAAAAAATCCTCAAAAAATATTTCTAAAGTACATTTATATTAAAGGACTACTTCTAAATTAATAAAAAAAATAAAATAAAAAAATAAAAAATAAAAAATAATAAAAAAGAAGTAAAAAAAATAAAATAAAAACAAAAAATATTGGAAGGGGTGGGAAAGGGAAAGAAAAAATAAATAAATAAAAAATTAATATCAAGAATCAAAAAAAATTAAAATAATAATAATTATAATAAAAAATTAATAAAAAATGAAAAGAATGGTAGAAAGGAAAGGAAAAAAATGAAAAATAGAAAAAAGAACAAAAAAAGACAAAAAATATTAAATAAAAAAGAAACGAAAATAAAAATAAAAAAAAAATAATAAAAAAGAAATCTGAAATTTATGAATTATAAAGCTAAAAAACAATAAAAAAAAATTCAAAAAAAAACTAAATTAAAAAAAGAAAAAAAATAAATACAAAAAAAATAAAGAATAGAAGAGAAAAAAAACTAAAAAATAATATTAAAAAAATTAAAAAAAATAAAGAACATGATGCAAATAAAGAAAAAGTAAATTAATGAAAAAAAAAACAAAAAAAAAATAAAAAAAGATAAAATAAAAAATAAAAATTAAAACAATATTGAAAATAAATTAAAAAAATAATAGAAAAAAGATTGAGGGAAAAGGAAAGGGAAAAAAAAATAAATTGAAAAACAAAAAAAAAAAAACAAAAAAAAATAAAACAAAAAATTGGAAGGAGAAAAGGAAAGGAAAAAAAAAATCAAAAAAAATTAAAAATCAAAAAAATTTAAAATTAAAATATGAAATCAAAAAAAAATAAAAAAAAATAAAAAAAATGAAAGGGAAGAGAGGGGAAGGAAAGCGAATAATTTATCATCGTTCTTCTTAAACAATTTTTTTTTATTGTTCAAGTCGAATGATTTAGGTCATCGTTCTTTTTGAACGATTTTTTTATTGTTCAAGTCAAACGATTCAGGTTATTGTTCTTCTTGAATGATTTTTTTATCATTTAAGTCGAATGATTTAGGTCATCATTCTTCTTGAACGATTTTTTTATTGTTTAAGTTGAATAATTCAGGTCATCATTCTTCTTGAATGATTTTTTTTTATTGTTCAAGTTGAACGATTCGTCATCATTCTTCTTGAACAATTTTTTTTATCATTTAAGTTAAACAATTTGTTATTGTTCTTCTTAAATGATTTTTTTATCATTCAAGTCGAACGATTCTTCTTGAATGATTTTTATTGTTCAAGTCAAACAATTTAGATCATCATTTTTCTTAAATAATTTTTTTTATCATTTAAGTCAAACGATTCATCATTATTCTTTTTGAATGATTTGATTTTTTTATCGTTCAAGTCAAACGATTTCTTATTGTTCTTCTTGAACAATTTTTTTATCATTCAAGTCAAACAATTTCTCATTGTTTTTCTTGAACGATTATTTATCTATAGGATCACGGTTCTAGAAATGCAATTTCAGGACTTGGTCCTAGAATCCAGTCTTAGGACCTAAGTCCTATAGACTGGAAGTTTCAGGATCAGACTAGGACTGGACTGAATTTTAATATTCCTAAAAATAATATTATTTTAAATTAATTCAAGTTAACTCAAGTCAACTTGAATCAAGACAAGTTTAAATCAAATCAAATTAAATATTTAACTTGACTTAAATTTGGCTTGACTTGCAAATCATCGAGTTAAAAAAATATAAATTCAACTTGATTTAAACTCAACTCAGCTTATCTGACTCGTGATTTAACTCAACTTATCTGAAACTCTACTATTGACTAAATTAAGGCAGAGGTTTTGATTGATATTGAACTATTCGCCCTTAATAATTTCTATAAAATTCTTTGCATAACTGATTTTTTTTACTAATTCATTTATTGACCTTCTTTTCCATCCTTTTCTTGATAATCACCCACAAATTTTCTATTGGATTCAGATCTAGGGAATATGATGGCTAATTGAGAATTGCGAGACATTAATTTTTGAGAAGAAACACTGTAAGCTTAACTTTGTGTTTTAGATCATTATTCTGTTAGAATGTCTAGGACCCTCCAAAAAGCTGATATGCTTGATCAAAAAGATTATTTATTAAAATTTTATAATACAACTCCCTATTCATGTTTTCAGTAAACATGTGAAACCCAACAATTTCTTGCAAACAAAAAGCCTCTTAAACATGAATTTTAAATAGATGTTTGACAACTCCACAAGTTGGTTTTTCTTTACTCTCTTTATAATGAACTAAGGTAGTATTACAGAACATTTGAAAGGTTATTTCATCAAAAAAAACCATATTTTTCTAATTTTTATTTTTATAAACTTCTGCTTAAAAAACTCGTTTCTCTTTTATAATGAAAAATGGTTTTTTTAGGAACACAAACTCAGTAACTAAGCTTCTAAAGGTTCTTACAAACTGTACGAGTAGCTATATTAAGACTTAAATAAGTATTATTAAGAGTGTCTGCAGTTTTAAACTTATTGCACTAGCATACGAGTGAGCAAGCTGGTCTAAATAATGTCATTTTTTTGAACTTAAAACTTTTGAGCATCCTGAACGACATCATTATTTTAAATTTTTGGTTTTTTTTAACTAAGATGACTACTGATATAGTGTTTTTAGTAGAAACTTAGTAATTTTGTGTAGTTCATTTACATTTCGTATTCTATTATTTTACAATGATTTAACTACCTCATATTGTTCTTTAATAAAAATTTTTTATGGCATTATTACATCATATCGGTCATGAGGCATTTTTGTGTTCGATTTTTTATACATATTAATTAATGTAATATAGTAAATAATCAAACAAAAAATTAGTTTGTGTTATCCAATTAGATATGATGTAAATCATTATTTTAATCATATGATTGCGACTGCCATTTTTTCTGCCACTACTATATTTAAAAGATCTGCAAAATTATGTAGATCTTCTGTATTTTTAGAATTCGCAGAATTCTCAGTATTTTCAGAATTCTAGATTAGAAGATCATCATACTGCATATTCATGTGACTTTATTATTATTAGTCAATTGCTCTATTGATAATATAGATTATTATATACTTTTAATGTAGATCAGTATATTATGATAATAAATAAAGTTAAGACTTACATATATTATGTTTTGATATTAATAAATAATAAAGCAGAAGTCAAATTTTCAAAATAAGAAGTATTAGTTATATAATTACTATCTAGTGATATATCAACTATTTGATCTTTCTTATACTATATTACAAATGGATAATAGTAGTAGAATAAGTAAATAATTAAAAAAAAATAGAATTATCTTATCTTTATCATTATTATCAATAATATCATTAATTATTTCTAAATTATAATATTCTTTATTTATATTATTACTATCATAATTACTATTATTATCTTTATTATTGCTATAATTATCATCATTGTTATCATAATTGTTATGATCATCACTATCATTATCATTTAAAAATTTTTCCATAATTATTAAAATGATAAAGAGAAAATTATAATATTTGCAAAAATATTATAATGACGAAAAAAAAAGAAATTTACTGCATGAAATATTTTTATCATTATAATTATTCTTATCTTTATCATTTTTATCATTAACTTTATCATTCTTATTATCTTCATTATTGTTATCATTATAAAAATTCTCATTATTATCATTATATTTATTGTAATTATTATCATTATTATCATTTCTGTGATTATAATTATTATTTTTATTATTACTTTCAAAGTTACTATTAATTTCTATATCATCAGTTTCATTACTAGCTTTTGTATCAAATACTATAGAATAAAAACAAAAAAATATTAAATAAAATTTATTATATAGTACTAATTAGTTTATATTATTATTTACATGAATTGTATTTTTTAAGAATATTATGTCTAAAAAATTTATGTAAAGAAAAAGGTTTAGTTAATAAAAAACAAATTTTATGTATTTTTAAAATTTACAAAGTTAAAAAAGAATAGAAAGAAAAAGAATAAAAGAAATATGAGAAGGTAATTTTTGTAAAAAAATAATAATAAAAAGAAATGTGATAAATTAAAAATAGTAAAATTTAAAAAAAATTTATTATATTGATTGATAATTTTTAACAATTATTATAATGTAAATCATATGATTATATTATAAAATAATATTAATAATATCATTAGGATAATTTAAATAAAAAAAGTTAAAAAGAATTATAAAAACCTTTTTTTTTATTTAGTTAGCATTATATAAAAAGTATACTAATAATATATAAAAAAGTCTATTATATATACTCTTAAGTTGAAAAGATTATAAAAAAATAAAGTCTATTTTATTCTTAATTTGGTAAATCTATTATTATGAAATCAATCTAAAATTAATTATTTTAATATAGCTAACCTAATTTGATTATGTGTATAACTTATTATTACATCATTTAGTATTTATAAAATCTGTTATATAATTTACTATTTTTTTTTATCATCATATATTTAATATCTACTTAATAAGGTTTTGATCCCTCTTTTTTATTTCTATAATTTATTATTAATTTAATTAATATTATTACAGTAATTATTTTTATCAAAAAAATAAAGTTTAAGTCATCTATTTGATATAAAAGTTAATATAAAAAGGATAACTTACATTTATTTTATTTACAATTTAACAATCAATACATTTATTTTATAACTCTAATTTTATAATTTTAAAAGATAACAAAAACTAAAAAATCAGCAGATAATATAGATAATAAATTATAAGTTCAATTAATAAATATTTTTTTTACACAAATTACAAAATATCTATTTATTTAATTAGATAATAATAATCATAAAATAAAAAAATAGATTAGTGAACCTGATTATTATTCAGATCAAAAACAGATAATTAAAATATTAATAAACTTTTAAGTTTTAATTGATTTTATTTATTGGAATTTTATTTTTATTTTTTTAATAGGAGATCATGATTATAAAAAAAATAATTATAGTTATGGTCATAGTAAAGAAAAGACTATAATGAAAAACAAGTTTATTATATTTATTAATGATACTGTTATAAGTAAGAATAAGTAAATTATTTATAATAATCTTTAAAAAATATATAATAACATTTAATATTATAATTAAAAAAACATGAAATAAGTGATTATAATTGTAGTAAAGAAAAAATTGACACAAAATTTACCTTTATTACACCTATTATAGATTAGTAATTTAATTGATTTAATTAGTAATTATTTTAAATTTTTATATATAAAATAATATTTTAATACTATTAGATCATAAAAGTGCAAGTTCAAAGAGTTTATTTATACCTAAAAATAATGATGAGAATAAGAATAATAAAAATAATAATAATATTAAAGATAATAATAAAGACAATAATATTACGAGTAAGCAATATTGTGAATTATTTATTATAACTATCTAATATTAAAAGCAAGACATAATTTTTATAATTAATAGATTATAAAAAGGAAAAGAACTAGTTAGATTACTAATAAGTTCAACATATGATAAAGATAAAGATAATAATAATAATAAAAGTTATAATAATATTAATGATGATTATAATAATAATGATCTTAAATATGATGATTCTACAAGTAAGAATTTTGTGAATTATATATATAAACTAAAATAATAAAACTAATTATAATTTGAATTATAATTTTAAATTATAGCTAATTATAAATTTTTATATTAAATAAATTTTTATAATAAATTATATTAAAGATAATATTATAAAATATTATAATCTTATATATTACTAGTAACAATTAGTAATAGTATTTTTTTTATTTGTTTTACAGTTTTTTAATAATATATATATATTAGTATATTACAGTGATGGAAAGTGACCCAAATGATCTCAAATGACTTAAATGACTGGTCATATATCATTTGAGTTATTTCAATATTAAATAACAAATAATCTAATTATTTAAAAATTATATTATGTGGTCTTAATAATTCTGGCCAAAATAATTAATATAATTTAATAATTTGAACATTTTCATAAATATTTTACGTAATATAAATTGTAATTCTGATTAGCATATAGAATTTAGCTTGTATTACATTTAAATGACCAAATGATAAATAATTTCAAATAATTAGATCATTTGATGGTTATTCAGAGATTATTTCAAAATTATCAAATAACTTGATCATTTGCCATTACTGATATATTATTATAAATTAAATTATATATATATTAGTCAGTAATCATGTCAGATCATTCAACGATCATTAATTAAAAATTGATTGACAAATAAATTATTAAAGATTCTTGTATAATGTAACATGATTTTTTTTCAGATAATGTGCATAAATTTTAATAAATTTTTATTCTTCAAAGTTCTTGTTTACATATTCTGATACTTTTTTATAATACAATACTTTTACGAAAAGCTTTACTATACCCAACATTTTCCTATTGTTTTAACTTTAACCCTGAAATACAACCCTTAAACAAAAACTAAACACAAACTTAAGTTACTAGTTATATGTAATTTTTTGCATGCAATTGAGTTAATTATTCTCAAAATGGTGATTAGAATAGTAATTTTTCTGATAATTGTATAATTTTTATTTTTTTATGATAACATTATATACATAACTAATATAAAAATATTTTTTATTACAAAAAAAGCATATTTTTACTTATTTTTATGATAATTCTACCACTCCTACATTTTTTTTTAGTCTAAACTTTGATAAATGTTTACAAATAAAAACAATAGCATCGTTTGGTAGTTTATTTTTATATACTTTAATGCAGAAAGTATTTTTACCTCCTCTTTAGTAGTTTGATACTTTTTTGTTTAGATTGTGACTTAAATTGTATTGGGTAGATAGTTTGTAAGTTGTTTATTTAAATTTTTATCTATATTTTATTGTGATAATTGTGAAGGTTTAGTGATAGATTGATTTTTTGATTTTTTTTGACTATTATAATCTTTTACTTTTATTCTGATGATTCTTACTACTCTTTTATCTTTTGTATTTTTACTTTCTATTTTTAGAACCTCTTGTCAGTATATTCTTTTAATTCTTTCTAATCCATCTAAATAACATATAACAAGATGATCAAGTCCCTTTTGATGTATTTCTGTAAGTATATATTTTTCAAATAATTAGTAGTATAATGGGTTATCCATTTTACTAGATTATTAATGAGTTTTTATAAGGATTCTTAACGTAATTTAATTGTCCTCTTACTATGTGAAATTGAACTATCAACAAGATATTCACTTATTAAAAGATCTATTCTTTTTCTTTCATTCTGTGATGCTTTTAGTTGATTTTTGAGATTTTTTTCATCAATAACATTTTCACTTACATTTTCTTTAATAAATTTTACTTCAAATATTTTCAGGGTTTCATTAAATCTAAAATAAATATGATGTATAATTTTTGGGATCACTAGTATTATATGAAATTTTAAAAGTATCACAATGATCTAATTTTTCTTTTAATTTTAAATAGGCTGCTATTATAATGAAGAAATGTGCTATTGCTATTATGTAATTTAATTTGTTATGCTTGCATAAAGAGGTCTTATTGCAGATAAAGAATCCTGTTGTAAATTAAAATTTCTAATACACATTTCCATCTGATGTGCTTTTCAAATTCCAGTCTATCTGTAATATAAGTACTATAACTGAAAGTAAACAATTTGTAAGCAAATAAAAAATATATATATATTAATTTTGTTTAGTAAACATCAAAAAATATAAAAAAATTTATTAATTTTTTAATAAAGTACTTTAAGATAAATATTATTATTTTCTTTACCGTCTATTATTTCAGAAAATAATATTTATTTTTTAGTAATATATATATTTATTGCTATTCCAACTGTCACTTATATAAGATTTAACACCTGTGCTATTGAATAATAATCTATTACAGATTTAAATTTATCTAAGAAATGAATACCTAGGCATAATACTAAACTAAACAGTCTATAACTAGAAAATAAAACTAATAATACTGAACAAAAATCTTTAGATGTATGCCATTACCTAGAAGTAGTCTTATATGTGACTATTTTTCTCATCATTTAATTAACTGATGAAATATTGTTTTATCTGCTACAATATCTAAAAAGAATAACTTTTCATTGCAAAATCTTCCTTATACATTTTAGCAATATGCAATATTTTATCATCTGAATTTAAATTTAATTCTAATTCAAAGATTATAATATTAGGAGATGTGCTATAGCATCTGTAATCTAATTTATTAAGAATTAAGTGTTTAATTGTTTCTGCATTGAAATTTATTTTATAATTAAGTTCTTCATTATTTTTTTTTGAAATTTAACAGTTCATATATAATTTGTTGAAACATTACTAATATTTAATCAATACCCTGATTTATTCCAAATAATGGAATTTCAGCGATTAGTTCAATAGCTTATTCTGAATCAGTTTCTACTTCAACTGGTAACTGAATCTGAAAAGCTACTTGAAGGGTTGCATAAGAACTGTTACATATAATATTGTAAATATTGCTAAATTTGAAGCTTTATTTCTTAAAATCGATATTATCAATAATAGCTAAGTTCCAAATATTATTTCTTTAAATTAAACATTCTATTAGATTTACTAATTCTATTTAAACTTTTACAAATTTTCATTTATGTCTATCTGTATAAGATATTACATGATAAACTATTAGTAATTGTCAAAAATAATCTGATAATCGTGATATATGACTAAAGCTAGCTAAAACTTAAGATAGCTAAACTTTCAAATGAGAAAAAGTTAGACTTAACAACATTGATGTGATAAATGTTACAATTTTTATTATTTGTTCAAGAACTATAATTTTTAGTAATTTATGACATTTTCTTATTACCAATTGCATACCATTATTATTCTGATATAATTTATTAATCATTTCAGAAAATAAATCATTTAAAAATTCTGGAAAAGCATTGTAATATTTCTAAATGGTTTAGAGAGATTCTATAGCAGATTTTTTAATATTTAATTGGAAATTCCATAATTTTTGTCTAAATATATTTCTAAATTCCTAAAATAAAAAAAATAAAATAAAAATAAATATTTATTTTTTTTTATAAGAAATAGAAATATTTTATCTTAAAATTATTAATTTCTACATTAATTTATGGTCACCACTTCTTTAAAAATTTTTATAAAAAGAAATTTTATCATAAATAAACTAGGGAGTTCGTCAAGTATAATATTTTCTGATTTTTTATAATTCATTGATGTATTTGATGTATTAGTAGCTAGATTTAAAATATTGGTAGTAGAGTCAGTATATATTTTATTAGACGTTAATAAAAGAAGAATTTTAAAAGTCTTAATAAGAATATTTTTTTTGATTTTATTATTTCCTATTTGTACAATTTTTATTAACAGATTACTCATAAATTCAAACCCTTTTGTCATATCATCCTTATGCAATTCTTTAGTAATACATGTTGTTACACTCTTTTCTTTAACTCTAGAGTGGTAATAGATGTGACATCCAAATTCTCATAACATAAACAACAAATACACCAAAGCTTTTTAATATTCTCAAAAGCTTAACTATATAAATTTAAGCATAATCGTAATATTTTACATAAATATTATCTAATGTATAATACTTGAATATTTTTTTATTTAAGTGTCAAGAGTGTATAGTACATCTCACACCTTTAGAAAAGGAAGTTATATATCTATTACAAGAGATACACTGACATTATTTAATAATTACTTTATTAAAATCTACAATTTTCTTATTTAATGATTTATGCAAATATTTGTTATCAAATTAAAAATATAAATCATGCACTCCTAATTTTGACAAAACATCATCAACTTTCTTAATAGCATTCCTATTAACTTACCATGTGTCAAATAAATTATAAAGCTGTCTTAATTTTCTTTCTTTATACTGCTAAAATTTTTCTTCAATAAAATCAATAATCACATATGGTATAAATCTTATTTATTCTAAATGATCTATGATTTTGTTCCTTTCATTACAAATTCTTGCTTTTTAAATTCTTCTTCAAAGTCTTCAAAATCCTTAAAGTCTACATTACTACTAATAGTACTGGTCCTATTAGTATTATCATTAATACTATCTATTTTGTCAACATCTTCATCTTCTATCATGTTTACAGTAAATAGTGATATGAAGAAGAAAAATTTTGTATTTTTATTTTAATATTTGCAATTTATTTTTTTTTAGTTGTTAAAAATAGGCAAAATAAAATTAAGAGATGCAACTTATTAACAACTTTTTTTGCTTCTTATAGAGTCAAAAATATTTTCTTTATACTTTGTAGTTTCACGTTTTATATACTTGTAAATTATATTATAACAACATTTTAAAGTTAAAGCATTATGAATTTTGATAATTTTTTGTTAATCAAAAATTTGCTACTAATAAAAATAGCTCAATATTTGTTCACTCACAAAAAAAATTTGTTACATAAATAATTTATTGTTTTCATTTACTTATAGAAATTTCTCTATTGAATTTACTTGTAATGAAAACTCTTATGTTGTAAATTATATTAAAGTATAGTATATTATAAATTATTTAACGTTAAATTAATATAAATTGATTAGTTAATAATATTTATACGTCAATTAAAAATATAAATTAATTATAATATTATAATTAACATGACTTATAAATTTATAAAATTATAATATTATGATTTATAATACTTTTTAATTTATAATTGTTTTTATTATCTTAACGTTAAGTTTTATAATATTATAAAATTATATATACCGCTATATAGTCACTAAATAGTCACTCGAATACTTTTCTAGTTTCATCATATATAAGTATCAATTACAATATTTATAAGCAATAAGGTTCGCAATATTATAAAACGGGGATTTTAACTACATGAATATTAAATAATCCAATTATAAGAGATTAATATGCAATAAATAAAAAGCGTGATTCCAATAAAGACTATACTAACGCAAAGAGTGCATCAAATATAACACAAGTTTCATCATCTCTATGTTATTATCACATGATTTATATATAATGGATCTCCGTTGCCCAAAGCCTCAAACGAATTAAAAGCCAAGCCAGTTTATTGAAAATAAAAACATTTCAAAAGCATACCTTTCTAATAGTTTTGTAGTAATTTGAAGATTTACGTGACCATTCTCTTTAATGGATCTAATGGATCTAATGGATCTTTATTTGCATGAAGTACAACAGCCTTGTTCCTTGTTGATTAACAATAGAGAATTTGTACAATAAAGAAATGTGATTATGTGGTATAATATGAAGCTGATCAGAGTTTTGATAAGCGTCGGCCAGAGTTATCATGCATTTGTAATTTCTCCCATCATCTTAAGAATAGATTATTATTTCATCTTATATAAATACAAGAACCAGAAAAAAAAAAAAAAAAAAGGAAAAAAAACTCTATCAAAAAAAATGGCCAACTCTGAGCTCGATCTGGAAAGTGTCCGACAGGATTATTTAGCGTCTTTGCAAGACTTAACATTTAACTCAAAACCTATTATCACTAATTTGACAATTATAGCACAGGAGAATATAAATGCCGCAAGGTCAATCGTACAAGCTATCGAGGAACAGATCAGAACTGTAAGTATTTCCTAATTATACTCTGGGGAATATTAAAAAATTATTCTTCAATAAAGATTACTTTGGCTATATAAATAAGAGTATTTCCGAAAGTCTAATTATAGGTTTCTAACCAACCGTAAAAAAAATTTTTTTTTCTTGCCATATATTTATTTTAGTGTCCACCTCAACACAAATTACCAGTATTATATCTCCTTGATTCTATTAGTAAAAATGTTGGAGGAACATATATTATGTTATTTTCGAGAAACCTTTATCATACATTTATGGACACTTATAATGCTGTAGATCAAACTACAAAGCATAAACTTGAAAGAGTATTAGCAACATGGAAAAGTGGACCAACAGGAAATCCCGTATATTCTTTAGAAGTTACTGGCCCCATTGAAAAAACGTTGAAGCAGCAAGTGAGATATCAACCTCGAGGATCAATAGACGGTGGAAGAACGCACATTCATATCAATCCTAATTTCTTGAGCGGAATTGTAAGTGATTTTGTGGTTATCTTATAAAAGTTTCATTAAATTTCCTTGACCAAATTATTAAATGGGTTTCTTTCTTTTTATAACAGAACCAAAGTGGTTTAACATCATATCAGCAGAATCAACAACCAACTACACAGCAAGTTCAACAAGTGCCACAACCAATTCAACAAACATCAAATGTGTGGGTTGATGCGGCTAGGTATAATAATAATGTTACTACTGCATTTCCTCCTGCTGCTACATTGCCTCGCCAAGGATTTTATAATACACCTCAGGTTAGTTCTTTATTGAATTTATATTGTTCGTTATTTTTTGTTTTTGATTTCTGTTATTTTTTGTTGTCCGTATATTCGTGTAGTTTTATCATATCTGCATCAATACGAACTTTTTATTTTCATTACATTATAAGACTGTCTGCTTTTTACTTTTAAAAAAATGCAATCTTTATTCTTGTAATCATTATTATTGTCCAAAGTTTTCTTTTTTTGAAATGCTCTACCGCTCAGAACCTCGAGTTTCCGATAATCAACTCTGGTTCTTTCTAATCAAATTTATTTGGGTGTATCTGATTGGGAAACCATGTATAATAACAACAAACATAAAACTTCTAAAACCAACAGAGGTTATTTACGTTGTGAAATGAAATTGATGGGCTTCAAAAAAAAAAAAAAGAAAAAGAAATATAACAAAATTAACAAAAATAAATTACATAAAATAAAAATAAATCTGGAAGATCAATTATAACTTCCATCCTAATTATAAAATGTTGCGAAAAAAAAAAAAAGAAAAAAAAGAAAAAAAAAAAAGAAATATATAGAGAAAATGAAAAAAAAGATCAATAAAATAAAAAAAAACAAAAAAAAACAAAAAAAAAAAAAAATAATAATAAAAATAAAAAAAAAAATAAAGAAAAAAGAAAAGAAAGAAAAGAAAAGAAAAGAGAGAAAAAAATAATTTATAAAATTATAATCAAATATATATATATATATATACACTTCAAAAAACGTTATATATGGTCCTTCTTTATTCCTTTATCCCTACCAAATCCTTGTGTAATAAAAATCGTTACTAATTGACGATCAAAAAATTAATGTTCTTTTTGGAGATGATTATTGAATGTACATCCAAAATTTATTGATGTATAATATATTGATGATTCCTTATTTCGTGCTTTCTTTTTTTTTTCTATTATAATTAGTTTGCAAACAAGCCTGTTTCACCAATTATTCAACAAAACCAAGTATTTGTTCCACCTCCTGAACAACAGGGACTTTTACAAGAATGTCGGGCGGTGATTTTGCAACGTCAACAATATGCTTCGAGAAATCCTAATGATTTGCAGAACCAAAATCAAATTGGAAATTTACAACAGGTTTGCTTTAAAGATTAATTCATCAAATTATTCAAGTATATCAATGTGACTTTACTCAAAAATCATAATGTATTTTTATAGCTTTCAGAAGTTCTTCAAAAAGCGCCTCTCACGGTTGAACAAATCCAGCAAGTTCGACAACTATTTGCCTCTTTTAACCAAATGCCTAATCCCGCCACAGTTCAGGCTCAAGGACCTCCTATAATCCCACCTTCGTTCCCTAACTTGACTCAAGGTCTAGGACCTTCAATTTCTATTACTGGTACAACTGATTTCAATGTTTTGTCGGCTGCTCTCGGTGTTGTATTTGCCTCATCAGCAAGTTCTTTCAACAATTCAGGTTCACTTCTAACACAACCTCAACCGGGTCCAATTCCGGTGAGATCTCCAGTACAACAGCCTCCTTCTTCGATTCCACAACCACCGCACAATCTTTTAGCAGATCCAAATTCTTTGGTTAAGAATTTAATTAACTTTGGATTACATAATATTGCAAGTAATAATCTTGGTAATATTAATGGATTGAACTTTACTGGAAGAAATAATACTCCTACACCACCACCTCCGTCTTCAATTAATGCAGAACCACCTTCGTCTACTGTGAAATCTGTAATGGATCTAGAAAGGATTCGTCTAACCAGTAATGATATTCAACGGTAAGTTATATTAACCATAATGCTACTACATATCTGCAATGTGAACAAATTTTCTAACCTAAAAATTTATTTATTAATAGCAAACATGAAGGAGCGATTACAGTCATATATGATGCTTTACCACGCCAATGCAAACAATGTGGATTTCGATATCCTGGAAATGAAGAAGGAAAAGCAAAGATGGATGCTCATTTGGACTGGCATTTTCGTCAAAATCGTCGAATGAAGGAAAAGTCAAAAAAGGCGCAAAGTCGTAGCTGGTTTGTAAGCGACGAGGTAATTAAATATACAAATATATATAGTTTATTTCTTTTAATATTTTTCTTTTTAGGTTTAAGCAATATTTTCAATATTTTAATTAATAATATTTTGTGGCAATGCTTTGTGTTATGCTTGGCAAAACAAAAACAATTATGTATTATAGGATTGGATTCATTCAAGGGAATCAGATACAAAAAATACTGCAACTCCTGCATTTTTTGACTTTGATAATATTGGTGCTATAAAAAATGTAACTGGTAGTGGTAGCGTTAATATCCAAACGTACAGAAGAGAAGAATTAATTAATGAATCGACGGTTATCGTACCTTTTGATCCTGAAAAGGCTGGTAAACCATGTCCAATCTGTCAAGAAAAATTTCAATGTTTCTGGAATGATACAGATGAAGAATGGTTATTTCGTAACGCTGTTGAAGTTGATGGTATTATATATCATGCAACATGCCATGCTGATGCCCTTAAGGTAGGGTTACTTAGTGTATATATAAGTCGAGATTGAACAATAATATTAAAGATTATTTTTGATTTTAGCACCAAGGAAATGTGAAGTTATCTGAAAGTGAAAGTGTTTCAAGTCCTCCTGTTCTCGGTAAAAGAAAAGCGGTATGATAGATATCAATCTAGCAACTTGACATTTTATTTATCATTCTTGATTTTAATTTAATGATATATATGTATATACATCTTTCTTTTTATTTTTTTTGAAAAAAATAGTCACCAGAACATATCTCTGATATGCCCAAACGTCCTGCACTTGTATCTTAATAAACAATGACAAAGCATGAAGTTAAAAGAAATATTCATATAGAAATTATAATATTTCAGAGCTTTTTCCACACGTGTTTGTTATTCTTCATTCTAGGATTTATTAATAAGATTCCGAAACATTATTATTTTTTAAGAGGAAAAGGCTAAAAAAAAATCTAGAAAAGATTAACGCGAGTACAAAAGAATTCCCGAGTATAAAAAAAAAAAATCGAATCGAAAAAAAAAAGCAAAAAGACAATTATTTGTTTTCCAAAATGTTTCCTTTGCTTTGCTTGCCGAAAATTGAAATCCGAACTATTAAAATGGTAATAATAACGGGTAAATTTTTTTTTCTTTGAATATTTTCACAAAAATCTAAATAAAAAATAGAAATAATATATATATATGTATATCGATTGATATGTTTATATTTTGATTTTCTTCGCTTGTTAGGATAATAGAATACATTACTATTTTTTTTTTTTTTTGGTATTAAGAATTTATTATATAATTATATTGGAGGGTTGGCGCATTCCCTTGTTAAATTTATTAAAGGGTATTATTGGACATTTGCTAGTTGGGCTTATATGATGTTTGGTTTTTTACTTGATATTTCTTCTTTGCAGGTTAAATTTTATAGTTGATGTGATCAAAGAATTCGTATTTTTTTTTTCCTCAAAATTTCTATTTCTTATCTTTTTTTTTTTCTTTTTCTTTTTACTTTATTTGGCGTGAGATTTATTCATGTTGATGTATTCAAATATTTTATAAATAATAAAAGGTTTATCAATAAACAACAATTCCCTTTTCAAATATTAAAAATAATAAGTAATATGCATCATTTTTTATTAAAACGCGTAACATGAATACAAATGTTATATATTTTTTTTTTAAAAAAAACCCGTGTATTTTTTTTCTACAGTAGGTTCAACAGGGAAGAAATTGTTGTTTGCTGTCACCAACCTTTATTTGAATTTGATGGAGTTAATATATCAGGACTCATACAACTGACAAGTTCATCTACGATAAGTTTAGCTGCTTCTTTCGCCGGAGTCCTCAATAATTTAGAAGGTGCCACAGAAAATTGAAAGGTAACAGGTGGTGAAATTCCGGCGAATTCATAATCACTATCCGTACAAGCTGAAGATGATTGTGGTGGTAAAATACATTGTTCTGAAGTTAATGTCGTATTCGTATTAATATCACTATGATTGTTGTTACTAAGATTCCCATGAATATATTGTGGCTCTTGTAAAGGTGTTGAAGTCAATGAATTATAATTTGAAGGATTTGTTAATATCGAGTTAATTGTTGTGATTTTACTTGTATCAGATCTCGATGATGAAGTTTCATTAATAACAAGTTTCTTTTTCATATTGATGTAATCCTCAGATGATGTCGCTGAAAATGAATCATTTGTAGTTAAATCTAAAGACTCGAAGAATGACCACCACAACTGGCTCGCATCAATAAAAAAAATTCATAATGTAAAAGAAAAAAAGAAAAAAAATTAATAACAAAGTACGCGTTTCTTCACAATAAATAATGATAATATGATTGAAGTAAAACCTTTGAATTCTCCCAAATATCTTCCGAAGCACAGGCAAAACGCGTTATTTGCGGTAAAATTTTTGTTGTAACTTTATATTGACACGTTGAAAAGTTATGATCGATTTCTTGCAAAGTTAAAGTTATATTTTGTTCCAGCTTTTCAAGTCTTGACGTTATGTCATTTACCGATGCAAACGACATGTTTAATGAATAGTTTTTTTTTTGTCGACAGTATAGTGTTTGTATCCAATTAAATGAAAAATTTACAGTACTTTATTTTTTTTTTTTTGAATTGAGGGTCGCGTTCAATCGAATTTTACTGGTAACTCAATGTTGACCAGAATTAACATTAAAAAATCGAATCATATATCCGTAATTTTATATAATTTGAGATTTATATAATTAATTTACATATATTTATAAAAATATTTATTATGTAATAATATATTTGAATTTGAATTTTTTTATAATTCACTGGTTATATTAAAAGTTTTTATTACCTTTTTACTTCTATTACAAAATATCTGATTATATAATATAATAATAATAAATAAATATAAATTATAAGTCAAATTTACCTGACAATACTTTTATTAATTATAATTAAATATAATGATAAATAAAATTTAAAGTTAATTAATTATTTAAAATACATTAATATTAAATATATTTATTTAATTTAAATTTTCTAATTGAATTTTTAAATTCAACTTTTTAATTTATATATATTAAAAATATATAAAACCTAAAAAGATTAAAATTTTATTAAAATATTGATTGTAATAAATAATAAATTGGCTAAAATATATTATTCAAATTATTTTTAAAAGTTAAAATATAATTACTTTTATAATTTATAACATTAATTTTTTATTTGGATTATACATATAATTTTAAGGAAAGTAATAATTATTACATAAATTATAAATAATTTTAAATTTTTATGTTTATTAATAGGTTATATTAAGATAAACTAAATTGAATTCAGATATATACATTCTTATTATCTTTAAAAGATACAAGATTGTGATGATAATACAATCATAGCTTTAAATAGCGAATGATTATTATAGCTTTATTACTCATCTTCATAAATAAACAAACTAGGATCTCTAACATCCTTTGAATACATTTTCCTATTTGTAGACATTTGCAATAATTCCAATTCTGCTGGATTTTTATCCAATGCAGAGCCTTTTGGTCCTTTAGGTATTTCATCAGGATCTTTTTCTGTCGGTTTAACAAGCCAGACTGAAAGAAAGGATAATAATTATTGTAAAGATCTCATTAGCTAATCATTGAATCGTATTTATAATATAAAAAAATCTTTAAATTTATTTTTTATCCATTAGCATACCTTCAATTTCATCTACTTTAAACTCTTGTTTCTTTGACAGTTGTGCACTACTATAGGTAGATGATAATGGTGTTGCTTTTGAATGTCCGTTAATAATATCTGAATTGATCCATAATCCACAAAAATCGAATTGTCCTCCCATTCCCAACCCTATTATTAAAGTATTATTAATTTACCGAAAGGAAATGAAAAAAAAAAAGCGAAATCTTTCGAATTGAACTTACCGTTAGGCAAAGTTTTCGTTCCATAATTTAAATATTGGTAATGGTCATTATACCCGGTAGAAGGATACAATCTCAATTTAGGTTTAATGGAGAATAAGAAATTCTTTCCATTTCCATACCATTTTGGTTTAAGTTCCCAATCTTCATAAGTAAAACCACCAAATATATAACCTTCTTTATCCTTTATTATAATATAGGTTGAACCTTGATATAATATGGAATTAATAAATGTACTCCAACTGTCTCCATCTCTGACTGAGGAGAATAATAGCGTGTGTGTGGTGACACGACAATCTGGTGGTAAATGACTATTTAACACATAATAATCCGAAGGTGTTAAAAGTTGAGAGAAATTCGGTAAAGCTTTGTATGGAGAATAAATTTCTGGAGAAATCGAATTGGCAAATCTTAACATTTTAATCGAATCTTGAGGTAAATTCTTAGGTAGGAATACATAGGAAAGCAGGATATTAAATAAATGTTGAAAAGGTGTATTTTTAATATACCAATCCATAAAAGAACCTCGATTAAAATGTCCTTCAATCTCCGCTTCTTTAATTAAATTAAAAAGTGAATCCTCTTCAGGTTCACCATGTTTTAATTTTGGAAATAAAATTAAATAATCAATTAAATTTGTGCCATCTAAATCCAAAAATGAATTTTGTTTTCCTTTATTTTTTGATTCTCTTACTTGTCCGGTTTGAGAAATATAAGCTCCTTCGAACCAATAAACTAGCGAAGTTCTTATAACTTCTTGAATAAAGGTTTTTAAAGATCCTTGATATAAATGACCAACGATAAAAGCCGCTTGGGATTGATCCGAAGGTGTTGTTTTAGCTAAATTGTGAATTGAAGAAATGAATCCAAGTTGAGTTATATGTAAAGAAGGTGATGGTTGTAATAACTTTTCTAATTTTTCTGATGAAAGTTGTTTCCCAATCGATGCCGATTGTATTTGAAAATATTGTACGAAACCATCTTTTAAATGTGCTCCTAATACGGAAGGAAGATGTTTCTATTACAAAAAGAATTTAAGTATTACTCGAATTAAAATAAAATAACGTTCTAGTAAAGTGATTTTTTGTTTTCAGTTTACTTTAATGCTTAGGGCTGTTATTCCTGCATCACGAGCTTTTCCAAATTTTTGATCGCGCAAGTCTATATTATCAGAAGCGAATTCTCCAAATTTTTGCAAAAGGACAGCCTGTTCCTCTTTTGAAAACTGTGAAAAGATTTCATGAAACAAGGCTTCGGAGGCTTTACTTGCATGATTTCCCATGGTAAAAAAATTTTTTTAATTAAATGAAAAATGTGACACGATTGATGATAATTTAATTTATTACCCTTAAATGGCAAACTTTCATTTTTGGGGCAATTAGCACAACTCGTAACCGTTTTAGGAAATTAGTAATAAATAAAATTTTGACCATAAAAAGCTTTTGGATAAATTTTTTTAAGGAAGGTTCTGATTTTATTTTACTACTAAAAATACAATTTATTAATTTAACTATATTATTATCACTTAATAATTAATTTATTCTAGTTTCTTTACGCTGATAAATAAAGCATTAGCATCAACTAATTTAATACCATCTAAAGTTTCTAAAGTTCCTTCAACGAACCCTTTTCTTCCTTCCAATTTAGTAGTTTTACCACGACCAATTAAAATTTGTTCTGCTTTACATGGTTTACGAAAATTTACGTGTAAAAAGGCAGTAGCGCCATTTTTATCTGGCAAGCAAGGTATGGACTAAGAGGAAGAGTAATTTTAATTAAAAATATAGAAAGGTAAAAATCCGATTGTTTTCAATAGCATTACTTACAGCTATGGCCAATACTTCATCCATTATAGTTGATAATAATCCACCTAAAGGTTAAAAAAGAGAAAAATAAATAAATAAATTTATTATTATAAATAAATTTTTCTTTTAACGTACCATGAACGATTCCATTATGACCACACATATCACTTCCAACATGTAGAATATAAACACTTTCTTTTTTTTCCTCTGAAAAGAAAATTAAAGGTTTAACGACAAACTTTCCTTTTCCTCTCAAAGTTCCGACGGTAAAATGATTTTTTTGTCGTTCATCTTTATCATGAACTCTTAATTCATACGATGAATCATTTTTTAATTCTTTTACTATTGGTAATGAAAAAATTTGACGTTCAATAGATTTAAGGTATAATTGTTCTTCTATCTGCGCCTGATCTTGCCAATTGAGTATATTCAAATTGATAAAACCGGCCGATAGAAGAAATGATACACCGGCCACTAAACCGACCAGTTTAGTTTTGTTTGAATTTATAATTATTGACATTTATTTAAATTCGAAATTACGCAATTTTATAATGATTGATTTTAAATGGTAAAAAAAAATGGATCCATATATATAGTAAAATTACGTTAATTCTGATGACAAAATAATATCTTTTTTTAGGATTGGAAAAATGGTATATGCCGTTGTTCGGTTATTTATATAAAGAATCTTCCGATTGGTTAACATATTAAGAAAGCCGATTGAAATCTTGAAACAATTTTTGTTTAATTCTTTCATGTGAAAGAAACGATTCTTTAAATATTTGTTTTTATTTGATAAACATGAGTTTAAAAGGGATAAAAGAAGTTAACCGAAGGACAATTATATGGAAATTACTGCGCTCAATAAGTTTAATTAGATCAAGCATGTGATTGAATTTACCCCCCAAAAATTGGATTTTTATCTTTTAAATAAATTATTTCACTTTTTTTTTTTATTATTACCACGCGATTCTACAGTTTGTTGGGGATATCTATTTTGTCTTTATTTACAGATTGCAATATTCATATAAAAATTACTATTTTCCCTTTTTTTTTTTCGTTAAAAAAAAAAAAAATTTCTTAACGTATAACGATTATTATAATACTATCTCTGGAGAATTGATAACCTCTTTAACGGAATATTCGATATATAATTATTCCATCGATTAAATAAATCTTTGTTTTTACTGCCATGGAACAATTATTTTCTCGTAATTCAACAACACCGCCATCAAAAGGCATACCATTCCCTGAATATTATCCAAATGTGATGGATTATCGATTTCCGTTAACAATAGCTTCTCTTTACATAATTTCAGTATCTCTACTCAATCCAAGATCAAATGCTGTTTCTCGTATAGTAGCTAAACAAAAAGGCCTTAAAATAAAAAATACGCAAAGTTCTCCTCTCATGACTGCTTTCATATTCTTGCATAACTTGGCTTTGTGCGTTTTTAGTATAATTACTTTTATTAATATGGGGAGTGCATTTTTTATGAATTTTGTGAAACACAATGATAGTTTTACTGATGCTGTAAGTGTGTAATTATCATACCAGTGTAAAATCATGTTTATATTATTTTACTTATGCATGTTTGTTATATTTAGTATTGCGATCGAGATAGTTCTTTATGGAATAATTCTCTCGGTTATTGGGGTTACCTTTTCTATCTTTCAAAATGTGAGCATAATGATCTTTCTGCAGGAATAACCTCTCGCTCATGAATTCGTCACTTACGCAGTTTCTTTCATTCGTCTCTATAATTTTTTAGTCTATGAAGTAATTGATACGGTGATAATTCTCTTTAAAGGACGCCGTTCCTCATTCCTTCAAACTTATCATCATGCCGGCGCAATGATAACAATGTGGAGTGGGATGAACTTTAAAGCGCCACCAATTTGGATTTTTGTTGTTTTTAATTCATTTATTCATTCCATAATGTATGCATATTACGCAGCTACTTGTATCGGTTTTTCTCCTCCAGGAAAACAATATTTGACTACAATGCAAATTATTCAATTTTTAATTGGAACTCCATTGGCTATTTCATATTTATTTGTTGATGATTGTTTGAGAACAGATACGGCCGTTTATGCTACTTATATTAATGTCTGTTATTTGTTACCATTAACAGCTTTATTTATTAATTTTGCTGCAAAAACGTATGGAAGTAAAAGAAAGAATGTTAAAAAGGTTCAATAAACTTACAAAAGAAAGATTCATAAACGTTTATTATTAAGTATTATCATTTTAATGTCATTTTATATACTTGTAGTGTAATAAAAAAATAAATATAATCTTTTATTCATCTTTCTATAATTACCTTTTCGAATATTTAGACTGCTATTCTGAAAATTACTGTTCATAACATAATATTTCGAAAAATTCATATTGTAGTAGATTTTTAATATAATTTTAAATTATTTTATAAATAAGATTTGTTTGCAAATTTTTAAAATAAAAAACTTAAATTCCTATCTAAATATAAGATTTTAATTTCATTATTATATATATATATATATATAAAATAATATATATTTTAAAATTATTTTTATTAATAAATTATAAAACTTATAATAATAAAAGATTTTTCATAATAAAAAAATTGCAAATTTATATTAATAAATAATTTACAAATCATTAAACCTATTTAAATATAAAATAAATTTTATTATTTCTTTTCTATTACAAAATACTTATAATTTATAATATATTTCTTATTAGTAAAAATATATATATTTATATATATATATATTAATCTTTAATTATATAATATTATAATTAAACTGTTATTTACTTTATCTAAACTTATTTTAGATTTGACAAAATGTTTAAACTTTAGTTTTACTAATTTTTTTTACTAATGTTTTGATATAGTTTTGCATTTCTATAAGCTTTAATATAGTTTTTTTAAGTTTTGCAGATTTTTTTTTATTAAAATTTTAATATAATTTTGCTAAATTTTATCTTTTACTATTGTTATGATCAGTTCTTTGAGATGCTTATAAGTGATAAGTATAAGCAGAAGGTATATTTTGTAATTAGATTTAGAAGAGTGTTGATCAATTAACAGTTTATTTAATAATGATAACAATAAAATACTGCCTTAATCAGCACTCTATACTATACAAGTATATTAGAGAAATTAAACTAAATTATTTAATAACTATCTATCTGACACACTAGATACGCTAAGCTAAAAGAAAATGTTTTCTATTTATATAAAATAAAATATATAAAGTTATCTACGATATAAAAGAAATAAATAAAATATATAAAATAATATAATATAATAAATATATATCATAAAGAAATAAAAGAAATAAATAAAATATATTATATAAAAAAATTATATGTTATAGATAACATAGATAACATAGAAGCTATATATGATTTCCTAAGGATCATCATCATCTCTTTAATCATCATCATCTATGTCTTTTTTGTATAATACTATTTAGACAACTTTTAAAACCTTTAGGTTTTGTTTAGTAATAATATTAATTATTAATAATAAAATATATAATATTAAATTTATTTAATTTTAAATTATAATAAGATTATGCAAACTTGATTTTATAGTTTACATAGTATAAAATTTTTAAAATTGATATAACAATCCAATTTTTAATTTTTCAAAAATTTTATAATATAACTGAATTGGATTGACAAATATGACGCAGTATATTACAGATTTAAATGTTAAACATATCAAATATATTTGACATATAGGATATATTTAATATATCTGACATAACTGATATATTAGATAAATAAGATATATTAAATATATTTAATATTTTAGATATATTTGACTTATTTATTATATTCTTCTATATACTAAATTTAATATAAATAGAGAATGATAAAATCATATAAACTTCAATTCGCTTCTAGTTAACTTTTAGTTTTTCTTTTAGTTTATCTTTAAATATACCTTTAGTAACACTTTTAAAGGCACTTGGCCTAACTCTCGTGTTTAGTACTTTTAGTCTTTTAGTTTTCTTTATTTTATTTTTTTATTTTCTTATTTTTTTGCTTATTGCTAATAAACATATCATTATAACCTTATTATTATAACCTTAAATTCATTTAATTGTCTAACTTTTAGTATTTTTAAGAGTATCCCGTCATGTAAATTATAAAGTCTAAGTTAAACTATACAGATATTTACTACATAAACTTAAAAAGAATCACCACTTGAACACCCTGTCTAACAGTCACAATTTGACAGGATTGTATATTAACAATATGTAAAATTTATATAAAATGTTTTTTAATTTTAATCTATTAATTAATATATATAAATTTTTTTTAAATTTAACAAAAACTGATCTAATTAGATTATATAAATTATAATTACCAATTTATATTATTTAATATATAAAAGTAAAAAAAATTTTTATTTTATTATAAAATTTATAATAAAAAAATATAAAAATAGATTAATGTTAAATTTAAATATTTTTTAATCTAAAATTTATAAAATAAAGATATTTGTTTAAATTATTTTTAATAATTTTAAATAATTATTTATATTAAATATTTTTATTTATATTTTAAAATTTCTTAAATTTAATAAAATTAAATCAAATTTTAAATTTAAAAAAAATTATCTTATATTAGTAATCTTAAGTATTTAACTAATTTAAAATGATCAAAAATGATTATTTTAATTAAATAATAAAAGGATTATTTAATTAAAATAATTAGAAATATTAAAAAAATCCTATAGAATTAGGATCTAAATAATCCTATAAAGTCCAATCTAATTTAAAGTCCTTTAAACTATAATATTACAATCTTATAAAAATTAGAATTTGTAATTCTTAAACTGTAATTCTATAGAAAAATAAATTGTTTAAAAAGAATAATAAGTAATTATTTGATTTAAATAATAAAAAAATAATTGTTTAAGAATAATAATAAGGAATTATTTGATTTGAATGATAAAAGAAATAATCATTTAAGAAAAAAAATAAGGAATTATTTGACTTAAATAATAAAAAAAATAATCATTTAAAAAAATAATGAGAAATTATTCAATTTAAATAATAAAAGAAATAATTATTCAAAAAGAATAATAAGAAATCATTTGACTTAAATGATAAAAAAATTATTCAAAAATAATAATAAATAATCTTTAATTTAAATAATAAAAAATTTATTTAAAAATAATAATAAGTAATTAATGATAAAAAAAAATCATTTAAAAAGAATAATAAATAATTATTCAATTTAAATAATAAAAGAAATAATTATTCAAAAAGAATGATACTTCATTATTCTAGTTACAGTCACACCTCGATATAACGAAGTTGCTGATCTAGCCGATCAGGACTTCGTTATAAGAATCTTCGTTAACGCTATAATGAATTATGCTGTATGTATAACGAATAATTCATTATAGCGTTAACGAATTATTCGTTATAGTAGATGATTACTGATTTCATTACACAAATATAATTTTACTATTTCCAG
>CAJVPQ010000509.1:0-26721 GCA_910591825.1 Funneliformis caledonium
GTCAAAAAACATAAACTCGATTTGATTTAAACTTGACTCGGCTTATCTGACTCGTGAGTTAACTCGACTCGTCCGGAACTCTAGAAATATATAGGTTCTTTGTAATAATAAGGGAGAAAACTATCAAAAAAAATATTCTTTGAGTTAATGTTAAATCTAAACTTATTTTATTAAAACAATAATATTTAGCTTATAAAACAAAAAAAAATTTTTTTGGTAATTTTTTTTCTTTCTATTGCAAAGAACCTATATATCAATATTATAAAAACATTTGCATATTTTTTAGAATTTCATAATTATCTTAAGCATAATATTATTCTATTAATTGCTGATTAGCCAAGTCAAATATATTCTCAAAAGATAATTATTTAACAATAAAGACAATAATAATTAAAAAAAAAATAATTAAATAGAAATTTTAGAGTGTATTAATTCTTTTATTCTAATTATGAGACTTTTGTATATATTTCTAAATAGTTATGAAACTGTTATTTTATTATTTTATGATTATTTTAATCATATACAGTCAACTCTTATTATAACAAACTCTATGTTCTAGACCTTAACTTTGCTATAAGATTATAATGAAAATTTTAAGAGATTTGATTATCAATTCGCTATAATAAGAGTATTTTTATTATATTTATTCAAAAAATTCATTATATTAAGGGTTCGCTATATCAAGAGTTGACTGTATACAAATATATTTTTAAAACAATAAAAAACTTGCTAATAAATTTTACCTTTAGAGAATTAATTTTTTATTATAATTAATATCAGATATTTAGAAAAATGTTGCTTTATATATTAAAGAAAAAATTGAGCCAATTTGTTTTAGAAATGTAAAATATCTTATATTAAAAATTCTTTTAGATGATACTATTTCTTTAGTTTTAAATATTTATGTAACAATTTTTAAATCTGGTAATTGAAAAACATATATTAAGACTTGTATAAGAATATAGTGTTTATTTGCTCAATTTAAATGAAAAAATTATACAAAGTATTATTATTTTTTCTTTCAAATGTTTGATATTTAAAAAGTATTAATCATTTCATTCTTAATATTTTAAAAAAACATCTTATAACATTTAATGATTATTCTGTAAAAAATTATCATTCATTAATTCAAAAATAAATAAGATAAACAGATACATATAAATAACTATCATAAGAGAAACAAATACATATAAATAATTATCAAAAATAGCTCATATTATCAATTATTTTTATTATAATAATGTATTTCAAAATGTATTTATTACAACAAAAATTATCCTTATTGTAAAAAAGATTTAATAGATTTAACTAATAAAGTATTTATTTTTCTTTTAGAATTATTTATAAAGGTTAATAATAATACTGGAAAAAGTAAATAGATAAAAATTAATCAACATGAAAAAATAAGCTTTTATGTCATCTTATAATTCTTAATATAAATATAGATAAATAATATTTACCAATGGCTTTTAATTCAAAATATTTACCATTTAATTTATTAAAAAAGTATTATCTTTAAGATTTTTGTAAGATATTACAATCAGCATCTAATGATTTACTTTTTATATATTAATAAAATTTATTTCTCTTTTATATGAATATATTTATCATTAATATTGTTTAATAATAATATAAAATCTATTATTTTTAAAATTATTGAAGAAAATTTTAAATCAAGAAGATAAAATTAATTAATAGAAAATGATAAACCTGAAGTTTTATCAAAGCAAATATTATTTAATTTTTAAGTTACAGAATAAATTAAAATAGTATTTGAAATATTTATGAAAAATTAATTATTAATTTTTATAAAATAATGCAATATTAATATTATATTAATTTAATAATAAAATTAAACCAATCAAAATCAGTTATTTTAATAATAATTAAGAAATGATCAACATAAAAATTGACTAATTATATAAATATCTGTTATGCTATAAAATTTATTATTAATTAATATATTTAATAAATTTTTAATTTTTTTTTTTAAATAAATTTTCTTAATATTTATAAAAATCTTATAATTTATTATAAAATTTATTTTATTAATAAATTTAATAAGATAAATTAAATAATTATTAAGAAATAAATATTATTAAATATTTAAAATATTAAATAGTTAAATTAATAATGATTAGTAACAATAAGTAATAATATAAAATAGATATTATATGTATAATATATAATCAAAATAGAAGTATTTATATATATATTTTAAATAATTATATAAAATTTTTAATTTATAAATTTAATTATTTAATTATAATTTATAGTATTAATAATTATATTAAGATAATTTATTTTTATTTTATTAATTTTTTTATAAAGGTTACATTATTTTTATTTTATTAATAAAATTTAAGTAAATAAAAATAAATTACTAAATAATTTTTTTAGATAGTTTAAAATTTATAAATAAAGATAAATTTAAAAATTTAAATATAAAATATTATAAATAAATAAATATTAAAAATATATAAATATATAATAAAATTTAAAAAACTTAACTAATTTTTTTGATATAGTAAATAAAAAAAAAAAATAATTTTAAGAATAAAATAATCTATAAAATAAAAATATAAGTTTGCTTTTAGATTTTATTAAGTAGATTGTAATATTTTATTCTTAATAATTAAATTTAATATATAATATCAAATCATAAAATTATTGAATTTTTTTTTAATAATCAAAAATAAATCATATATAACATATTATTTTAGTTTAATATTGCATTTATCTTTATATAAAACAAAATAAAAATTGCAAATTTAGTATATTATACCCTATTTTTAATAATTAAAATTAATATGCAAATAAATATAATTTATCAATTTATTACTATATATATTTTTCTTAGTATTTAAATAGCAGATAACCAATTTATTTTGTCTTTAAAAACTAAATATAATATAATAAATTAAATCCAATGAGTAATCTTCTAGAAAAATGGTATTTCTTTTTTAATTCATAAGCATAGGATATATTGTAAGTATTTTTTTTTGATAATTTAAAGCGTAAAAATATTATAGTTTTTAAACGTTCTAAAAGAGAAATAGGCGCCGAATAAGCGATTGATTTTATTAATTAAAGTACAAAAATTCTCTTATCGTTATCATAATTGAACTATTTTTTTTTTGCTTGTCAATCGTATCTTGATAAATTCCATATCGATATACATTCACTGCATAATGATGTCTAGATTTATTTTGTATTTCTAAAAAATGCAACGTTTGTAACATGATATTTTATCAATAATCCACTAATTTAGTAAAAAAAGGAGACTCACGATGAAATTGAATTCCATAATTCCATACAACATACGACAAATTGTTTACTTTTATCGTAAATTAAAAATTGTACCATTTCAAATTTAGCCGAGAACGTCCAAATCAAGTTAACAGTTAAGTTTTTAGGTAAATGCAATTACATGAAAAATATATTGAATTGCAAATTTTATGGTCTGTGCTTATCAACCATTACGTAAGGTTTTCAAATCATTTTGACATTCACGTTCCTCTGATATTCAATCCTCATAATACCCATTATGTTAACATAATGTATAATCATTGCTTTTTTATTGGTTAAAATGATTTTTTTATCGCAAAAGGAAAAATCTTTTTTTTTAAGTTAGAATTCTGCCAAATGCGAGAGGTTAATCACGACCAGCTTATAACTATTAAATTATAAATGTCATATGATTTTTATCCTTTAATAAATTGCCGAGGTTTATTAATTATTGTAATTATTGATAAAGATATCTTGGCTTCAACGCATTGACTGATTATTCTGTTTTGGCTTAAAATGCCTTTATGACTCATGGTTATTGAATCTCTCGAGTCAAGTTCTTTCGACTATGATTTTAACCTTGCATAAATCATATCATTCAAATTTTTAGTAAAAAAAATTATTCACATGTTCTCAGACAGTTACCAATACCACCCACCCATTAGCGTTTCAAGTATTTCCATCACCTGAGCAGAAAGCTTGACTTGATTATCTCAACAAATATATTCTCGATCGAACGTTATGCGATGTTAATGTGCATGCATGCTCAAACCAATAAAATATCGACTACCTCTATGGTATCATGCATGAGTGACACAGAATGCCAAAACTTAATCTAGACCTCCACTAAAACAGGGCAAACAGGATTGTGTAGAAACGGATTAGATCTTTGGTTGTTAGAAGTTTTGATGATAGTCGGTCAAGCTATAAAGCTTTTCCAACCAAAATACCTATGTATGGTATAATCTGGGTCAAATAATTGTAGATTTATAACATGATTGGAAACTTCCGATGTGTCCCCCTTTCTTTGAGCACATCTTCCTTTTAATTGTAATTCACATCTTCATTTTCGTGAAGATGCTTTCCTGTTTCTCAACTTATCATTTTTAAATCCTTTTTTCCTCCTAAAATTTTCTTGAGAAGTCCCCAAAAGTGGTTTTTTTCGGATGAAAGGATTCGCTTTGTCATAAGTCACTAACTGTATTTACTTACTTCCGATTTGACGATCTGATTGACAACAAATCGGGAGACAAATTTGTTCCAATATAATTCCTTAAGTAAAACTTGGAACCAATTATATAAAACTGTTTTTGATATAAATACTCTTTCAATCCGTTGAAAAACTCGTTCAATAAATTTTTTAAAAAAGAAAAATTTATATATTTATATATATATATATATTATTTATTTATTTATTTTAATTTTTTTTTTTTTTATAAATATAAATATATTCGGATCTTTTCTTCCCTTCATAGATATAAATTAATAATGGGAAATTATTTAGAAAAACCTAGAGACTGTTTTGATTATATCGAAACAATACAAACTAAATGTATCATTAAGAAACTTAGAAAACAAATTTTTAATAATCACTATGAAAAGTATGAAGTTCTTAAAGACAATCAAATGAATGGAATTGGGGATTTGTTGCATTCATTCCAACGAACTATTTGGAAGGGAAATTTTTCCTCACCAGTAGAAAAGAATTTACATAATGGTGCAAAAGTACTTGGCCTTGGGTATGTATCAATCTTTTTTTTTTTTTCAGGAGAATTTTGCCTAAATTCCTCATTGAATTAATAAATAATTCCATTTACAAAAGATATGGCACAAAATCTTTGCTCAAGGATCTTTGCAATGAATATCCAAAAAGTTCTTTTGTGGGGATAGGTCACAAGGAAACTTTTATTTCAGGAGACAATAAGAATTTAAAATTTATTACGCACAATTTTCTTAAAAATGGTATCCCATATGAGGATAATACATTTGATTTTATTTATATGAACATTATGACGAAATGTTTTACGTGTGTCGAATGGAAGAACCTTATCGCGCCAGAAATTTTTCGAGTTTGCAAACCTGGTGGTTGGATTGAAGTATGTGAATATCTTGCAACCATTCCCTTTGCTTCCACGTGAAAATAAAACTAATAATCGTTCTCTACAACTTTTTATTAGATCATCGATTCAGATTTTAGGATATATAATGCTGGACCCAAAACAGAGCTTTGCAGTAAAAAATGTAAGTTACAACAATTCTAAGATGGTATTTACATTGTACCACTCTTCTAATATTTGCTAATTATTTTTATTTTGTTTTAAAAAATAAAGGGTTAAGCGCAACCGGTATCTCTTCCAATAAAATACCTAATTTGAATAAATTACAAAATATAGTGAATTCATATCAAGAACTTAATTTTACGACTATTAAAGAAAAAATTTGTCCTTGGTATCCAATTCAAACTAAATATTCTGATGAGCCTTACGAAATCGGTAAATTGATTTTAAGATATTTATCAATTCAAAAATCCATATTTAATCAATTAACTCATTTCATTTCAATTTTATAGTAAGCGAATTTCTAGATTTAGTCTATCCATGCATGGCCAAACGTCTAGATTTAAATCGTGAAGATTATACAAAATTATCAGCGCAAACGATTGTAGAGATTGCTGAAAATAAAACATATAGTAAATCATATCGGATGATAACACAAAAAATAATTCACTAATAATGTAGAAAACCAATGATTTCTTTCTCATTCATCTTTGACATGCCATTCTAGCATTTTAACACTTAATGGCATCATATTTTCCTGCATATTATATTTTTTTACACATTGTTGTTTTGTAAATGCACATTATTCAAAACAAATGTATGTATATATTACTTTATCAATCTCAATTATCTAAAAAATATGATTAGTAGTTTTCGGTCAGTAAATATTTGTATGATTGGGCCACTTTTCTCCGAGTGCAGTAATAAAGATGCCGATCTCTACGGCTATTAATTTTAAAATTTTTTCGTTATTCAGTATTCCTAAATGGAATAAAAATTTTCATTTGATGCATTAACGCCAAAGTTTATTGAAGAAGTTGACATCCTGATAAACATCAAACATGGTTATTCATGTAGTAAAAATTTATCTTTTTCCAATTAAATGAATAATAATATGCATATTTCGTACGCAAAAACAATTTTTTGTGCGCACACTGGTTTGTTTAACCATCGAGATTTGATCGGGATAAGACTTCCCGCAGACGTACAGCCATCCTATCTATCTTTGACGATGATGAAAAATGAATTACAAATGGAAAGCTCCAGTGTTTATTTATTTATTTATCTTTTGAATACATTAAATGCAGCAAGAATACGAGAAAATAAAGTTATCTTAAATTTTGATTTTTGATGATTTTATTTGCAATCATTCCACTGGCCCTTTGCTTTTGACACTTTGATTTGTATAAATCCACTGATTAACGTTAATTATTAAGTCCAGTAAAATTTTGCATGCTACTATCTCCTAAATGTGGTGAAAATTGCTAAACTTTGTTTTCAATGTCCCATGAAGCAAATGATTATTATAAGGAAATTTTATTTAACTGCTATAGTTTCGTAAAAAGAAATGATAAGCTAAATCCTTTTTATTTACAGTTTTCCGTTCTTCCAAATCAGAGTTCTTTTTCATCAAAATATTATGTTTGAAGTTTATTATTATTTATGATATGGATTAAATTTTGTTATTAAAAAAAAAAAATAATTAGTGTTTATAAAACGCCACGCATATCACCCAACAGCAAATCTTAACCATTTTCAAAAAAAGAAAAAAATCAATGTGCTCCCGGCGAGGATCGAACTCGCGACCTTCGCGTTGCTCAAGTATAGGTTACTAACCTATAAGCACGACGCATTGCCACTTTGCTACGGGAGCAGGTTCTGTAGCGATCTAGAATTTTGTTTAAACTTAAAAAGACTTAATACGATCACATGATTACCAAATATCACAAATCACCTCGACGGTGTCACATGAAATTGCATAATGTTTGTGTAAAAAAGGGGCTTATTATTTATATTTTTAATTTTTTTAATTTTTTTTTTTTCAAAGCTCTTCAACCTCTTTTCAACAATGTCGTTTCGTTTAAATTTTGCGCAACCAATTTTGACATTAATCTATAATCCAACATGTAGTAAATCAAACAAGGTATTATCAATTCTTCATGAAGCGTTAGAAAAACGACCAGGCGTTTTTAAATTGGATTTATTAGACTATCAGAAACAACCACCCACCAAAGATCAATTGACCAATATTATCAACTATCTTAATCTTGAAAACGATTTAAATCAAATCTTACGAAATGAAAATGTTGCTGCTGAAGGAACCACCAAGGTGAAAGGACCAAGTTCTATTCAAGAGTTAGCTAATCTCGTTAAAGAACAACCTATTAGATTGCAAAGGCCTATTCTGGTTGATTGGAATAACGGTAGAGCCATTATCGCTCGTCCTCCCGAAAAAGCAGGCGGATTTTTAAAAGATTTGGGTTACTTGAATGATTAAAAGTAATTGGGACCGCAGAAAATCTTTCTGACGCACGTACAAATTTTTATAAAGTTAATTAGCTCCGATTGGAATTATTATGAAAAGGAAATTTTACGGTATCAATAAAAGAAAATTTATCTATTATTGGTTATCGATTAATACAAAAGTAATTTAACACCAAAATAATCAATAAATAAATAAATAAATAATCAGGTCATGTTTGTTTTATTATCAATGATTCGGATCATTTATTTTGTGTAAATCGGATAATTACCACAAGATTAAAAATCTTTTCTTTTGCTTGAGAACATCAAACATTTGATGTGAATTTTTCTTTCCGAATTAGCCGTTAACGTATTAGCAAGAGAAAATTTAATTGATTTAATAAAATTCTGTTTTTATGCTTTTTTTTTTTTTTGTAGATCCTTATGCATCTCATTTAAATTTGAATGTATGTACTTTATGATTTTTTTTTTTTAAAGAACGGATTGATTGATTTGTAGAGTAATAATTATTGGTCTTTTTCAAACAAAGTATTGCATAATTTCTTATCAAATCGCTCGATAAACAAAGCCAAATCTTTTTTATTGTTAGATTCATGGCTTGATTGTTAGGCCTTGTGTAAATTAATTGCGGCTGAATCCTAAATTCTCTTTCTCCGATATCTCATCATATGGCGTTTGTCTTGGATATCAAAAAGTATATATATTTATATAGAGAAATCTCTTTTGCTTTATTTAAATCCAGTTTTTTTTTTTTATAAAAAAGAAAGAAAGAAAGAATAAATGGGAAATTGTGTGAGTTTAGGAAAATGTCAATCTAAAAAAATTGATGATAATGATCCTATCAGTAATACTAGCGATAATATATATGATAAATATAAATATATTGATAATCGAAGGTTTCTTAACGACGAGAATTGTAATTATCTATTACCAATTGATGATGAAGAAATAAACAGATTACAATCTCAACATTATCTTTACAGGTACGCATGGGGAGGGAATTTTTCTAGCCCAGTAGAAGAATTACTTAGTGATAGTGTCGGTAACGTTACGGTCCTTGACGTGGGATGTGGGCCAGCGACATTTCTACTAGAAATGGCATCAGATTTTCCTCAAGTTAATTTCATTGGAATTGATGTTTGTCCCATGTTCCCTTCACATATTAAACCTTCAAATCTGAAATTCATTCAACTGAATATATTTAATAATGACGGATTATGTCAATTACCATTTAGCGATAATACCTTTGATTTCGTTTATCAAAGATTTATGAATTTGTCGCTTAAAGTAGGTCAATGGTCGAATGTATTGACCGAACTATGTAGGATAACAAAACGTGGCGGTTGGATTGAATTGATGGAGACCGATTTACAATTCCATAATGAAGGCGAAATCTCTGCTGAATTGAAAAGATTGTTATTTTCTTCTTTAAATTCTTTGACAATAAATCCAAGAATTTCTCAACAACTATCGCAATTACTCCTCAACACAAATCAATTAACAAATTTAGCGCGTCAACAACAGCTGATTCCGTGCGGTTCATGGGGTGGAACGTTAGGCAATCTGGTAATTACTATATTTTAAATTCTTTTATTTGATATGATCGATTAGTACAGAATTATTCACTCTTCCTTCCCATCGAATGACATTAGGCTAAAGATAATGTTATCTCATTCTACAAATCTATCCAACCTATAATACAACCTATTATGAATATAAGTGCTAACGAATATAAGAAGAAGGTTTCTGAAATGATTGATTCCGAAATCAATTTGCAGAAATCTTGTATAAGATCAATCAGATTCTACGGGAAAAAGATAGAATAATCTTCGATTTTCGAAAATCAGCGTGGGAGTCCAGACCATGAATCCATTGCCGATCGTTTTGAATGCACGGATCAATAAGATCTTATCATTTTGTCATTTTCAATTTTTCAAATGTTTTTGGTAATTTATCTCTCGCCCTTTTTCTTTCCTACTCTTGCCAATAAGTCAATTCCTGGCTGGTAAAGAAAACATACGTATTCGTAACGTAATCCATGACGTGAAATTTAAATTTTTATACAGTGAGGATGTGTAATAAAGTCGTTCGGTCAGATAATTATATAATATATAAAAATATCAATAATACAAAATTCTATCATATGTTTTCAGTCAGATCTTAACATTTATAATACCAGTTTAAACTCGTGACAATTCTTGATTTTCACCTATATTTGGCAATAATAAAAAGGTCATTTAAAGGTCCTGTTTTTACCCACTCACTTCCCAAGCCTCTTTACCCCTCTTTCCACCTTTAAAAACAAGAGAAGATGAATAAAAACCAACTAATAAATTATCAATTGATCCTTCATGCACTTGGAGTTGCTTCCTTTAGCTACTCATTTATTATCTTACCTACTTTAGAAAGATCAGAAACTTTAATTTATCAATTCACCGTAAGTACAATAGGGATTGTTCGTGGGAAAATATTTAAGAAATTTAACATTCTATGAACCTTTTTAGCACTTGACTATAGTTGGATTACTTTTTTCTTTATTCGCTTTTATTTTTGCATTGCTATATGATTTCTTCACTTTTAGAGGTAATATCTTAATGAGTTCTCTTGTTGTTTTACAATAAAGATACCAACTTTCCTTTAATCATTTAGTGATATCATTCTTGAAGGATTGGTTTATGGTTATTTGTGTGCCGTTGGAAGGATTAATTTCTGTCCTATATTGGACCATTATAACTTACGATGAAAAGTTATTAATGGAAAAACCAAGGTTAAATGCATTTCTATTTAAACATTTTTTTCCCTTGTAAACCTAATTTTTTTTTTTCCCCCTCCCTTTTGTAATATAATAATAATAGATTACCAATCTTTATTGATTTTGGATTTCATTTGATTCCAGCAGTTTGCTTATGGACCGATTTCTTATTTTTCGCTAAGGAATTTAGAAAATCTTACGCTCATATTCTTTATATATTAGCATTTGGCATCGGTTACGTTGCTTGGATAAATTTTTACTTTGTTACTTTTGGTGATTGGCCTTATCCTTTGTTGAGAAAGTTGGAGGATCCGCAACGTTTTGGTTGTTATGTCGTCTGCGTTTCTTTATGTATCGGAGTTTATCACTTAGGCAAGTTTTAATATCCTTAAAAGAACGCAAAAAAAAAAAAAAAAGTGTTAATTTCATTTTCGACCTTTAGGTGCATTTATTCATGCAGCTTTTAATAAACCGGCTATTGCCTCGAAATTGCAACAAATTCATCAAATTGATAATAAATTAAAATTGAATTGAAAATAAATTTGAAGATGGATTGTAATCATTTACAAAAAAAAAAAAAATTTCCGTGAGGTGGTATTTTTCTTATTTCCTTTCTTCTTTTTTTTAGTCTATCGTTTATCATTTCGAAAAAGTCATGGATCATTATTTGTCTTTTCTTCTTTTATATAAATAAAAATAACATTTTATAATTTTATAACGACTATTTCACGTGATTTGCATATTAAAAAGTTCAAACTTTCTATTCATTATTCACTTATCTTCATACCAATAAATTTTACTCCTGTAAAAATACATGCTTGCATCGGAATCATTCCTCAAAGTTATTATTTATCCTTTGTATTCAGGTAAAATTAAGCGTGGAGTTGAACTTTTGAATGGTGATACAAGCTTCATTCGAAAAATCGCTTATGTAATTTTGCTAGCCGAAATGTTGTAATCGTGCATATCCTTATCCCTGAGGGTTAAACGATAAATCTCGTTCCACTTTGGAAATTTTTTCGGCATGCAAATTTTATTATTTTCCAAGCCGAGGATCGTGATTACTTTACTTGTTAACTAAACCGTTGTAGGAAGTTTTTTTTAACGTCATGTAAAAGGCATTCATTGGACAAATAAAGATAATAAAAATTGAATGGTCAATCGAATGGTTTTAACGTCAAAGTTCTTTTAACATGTAAATGCTTCTTTTTTTTTTTTTTTTTTATTGAATATGTATTTTTTGTATTTACTTTAGCTTTTTTTAAAAAGTTTTTCTTTTTTTAAAGATTTTTTTTGTTTTTTTGGTGACAGATTGATAAATAATATATATATATATATAAAGTTTTAAGTTACCGATCAAATACGAAAAGAGAATATAATCGGTAAGTATGCAAGACACAATAAAATAAAAAAGAGATACAGAAATAAGAAAATACAAATAAATAAAATGAATAATATATTTATACATTACTTTAAAGAAGTATATAGTATAATAAAAAAAAATGTTGCAATGTTCCAGCCAAATGTTCATTGTTATCAAAATTTACAAAGTTAAAATATTGCAGATGAAACGATGTGGGTAGCAAAAGGAATATGAATTGGTGAATTGTAAAGTGACATATGACGACTAGGTAGACGAGGCGGGGATTCTCCTTGTGAAGGTTCATTTGAACGTTCACGTACATTTATTAAAGAGAAAGTTGCGCTTTTGGATCTTTTTCTTCGCACATCTACTTTCTTTAATTCTACCTCCGGTTGTCTTGGAGGTGGTTGGGGAGACTGTAAGCATGCTTTTTTACGAAGTTGCTCTTCAACTCTCTTGTTCAATTCATCAATGTCTAGTATCCTTGGTATCTCCAAGACTTTTATTGGTTTTTGTTTCACTTTATCTGCCTGATTTTGAGTGACCTCATTTATGACTTTTTCAGCTCTTTTCATATATCTTTCTCTTCTTGCTTCCTTATCATTTAATTTAGCATTACTTCCCTTCCTTGAAAATCTACGTCTTGGTATTTTCGATGAAAGAGAAGTTTGTTTACGTATAGATCGAACAGCATAATCATTATTAAATGACATGGCAATACTCTGTTCCAATAAATTTTGTCTAAATATTTGAGATGGTCTTTTCGGTTTATGAACATCAAGAGGAGGAGATTGTCTACGTTGAACATTTTCATTAAATGACATAACACCTTGTCTAAAGATTTTGAATGGTCTCTTTGATTTGGGAGCAATAAGAGGAGAAGATTGCTTACGTTTAGGTCGAAATGCATGAACGTTTTCATTAGGTGACATGTCAATACTCTGTTCCAATAAATTTTGTCTAAAGTTTTGAGATGGTCTTCTCGGTTTGGGAGCATCAAGAGGAGATTCTTTACGTTTAGGTCGAGACATGGTAACACTTCGTCTGATAGATGATCTTTTAGGTTTGGGGGCATTACGTATATATCCACTTTGAAATGACATGGCAAGGCTTTGTTCCAATAAATTTTGTCTAAAAATTTGAGATGGTCTTTTCGGTTTAGGAACCGAATTTTGTACTTTGGATTTTCGTTTTAGTTTATACCGAGCAAGTATTTCTTCTTCAAAATAAAACCTGGTTACATCTTTATCGATCTGGTCCAAAGGTATGAGGGAAGCGTGAATTAACCTAGGTGGACCTTCCGGGACTGGTATCCATGGGAAAAATTTGGTTGGATTTGGTATGACATCATAATCTTCTTCCATGTCTGTCGGGTCATTTGTATAATGGTTCGATGTTGGTGCGGCAACCATCTTTTCTTCTTGTTGAATTTGTCGTGTTTTATGTTTTTGTTGTTTTTTATAAATTGTAGCACCGGATCGGCGTTTGGATGAGGTTCTTGTTACGCCGTTAGACAATGATCTTCTTAATATTCTTTCACTATTTATAATTTTAATATCATGATTATATATACGAGTTTTCCTTCTTTCCTTTGTCAAAAGTGCTGACGTATTTTGTTTCATGCGATGCGTATTCGAATCATCCTCGTTACTGTCTAATTCGTTTATACCAGGAGCTTTTTTTTTTTCCAAATGGGTTTTAGAAACGGATTTTTCAGGGTAACCTCTTGTAATAACGCTAATTAATTCCGGTCCATCTTGCATGATATCATTATTAATGTAATCTTGAGTATAAGATCGACGAGAAGGTTGTAAAGGTTGTAATGAATTGTGCCTTGAGTTGGTCACATGAACCACCTTTACCGTTTTTACGGTAATCCCACCGAAAATTGAAGGTTGTCGTTCTTCATTATCAGAATCATTTTCATTGTCAATTTTTTCGGTTTCTGGTGATGTTGCCTCAATTGATGACGACGATGATGTAATTGAAGTAGGGGAAGGGAAAGGGGTGGTCTTCGTGGGTGAAGTTGACCTTTGTATTATCATTGGTTCTGGGAATGCACCCTGCGGATCCTCAGTGACAACGTGATCATCAATATTATTAAAGTCATACCAATTAAGTTCGTATGTGGCATACCTACGAGAATTCTTTTCATTTAAAATAGTATCTCTATCCCTTCGTTCGGCAGCAGTGAAGTATGATGACGTGGATGACCTCGTGTGAGATAAACGACGAACAAGTTCTTGATTTATCTCTTTTATCGATGGAATCATTTCAGATATTATTAAAGACTACTACTATGATGATGAAATATATAATCTGCTATAGGGATTCAAAGGAACCAAAAGGTTAAAGTATATAAAGGTTTTTTCTCTATTTTGAAACTTTTCTAGTTTTTTTTTATTGTCATTCATTCACTGCATTTATTTCAAAAACCAATTCGTGAATTTACGAAAGATTGAATTATCTGTTCTACTCTGATAAAAGATACGGAGCGGTCAAAAAAAAAAAAACGTCAAAAATGAAATAAAATAAAAAAAAAAAAGGAAAATGAATCAGCGGAAATGAGGAAGTGATGTTAATAAATGGAGGAGGAAAATCTATAAGTGTATTATGAATAAAAATTAGTAATTAATTTTTATATTACAGAACTTTTTCAACGAGAATGTTTCAAAATGAAGACAGAAAAAAATTTTTTTTTTTCCTCACCTGACGTGTATCATCAAGTAAACCCAGCACGCTGAAAGTTTGGCGAAAGATTTTTTTTATTTTTTATTTTATTTTTTATTTATTTTTAAATTAATTTTTTTTTTTTTTGCGGCATGGCCGCCTGTTATTATAGTAAAATCGAGATGTTACACGAAGACCAGAGGAAGAAGCGTAATAAAAATATTATTGCAGAAATAATAATTCCAATGCGTCAATCGATGTAAGGTTTTTTGTTTTCCTCGAATAATAATTAATCAACACAAATATCCCGGATTTACATGGATTCATTACTTGTATGGGTGATGATAATTTCATTACTCATAAAAAGTGTCACCAATGAATTCATCTTAATTAAATAATCTACTTGGGGTGATTTAATATAATAATAAAAATAAAAATAATATTAATAAAATTGACTTTTCCAAGTTTGGTTCAACTATTTTTTTTTAAAAAAAAAAATAAAAAATTATTTTGAAGTAAGGATGACGATTTAGTTTTTTTTTTTTTTTTTTTTTTTTTTTATTAATTCGATGAAGTTTTTAAAGTACACTTTGGTTGAGTTGCACAAAGTTTTAGATTCTATTAGGTGCATTTCAAAAGGCGTGCCATTCTCATAGTTTAGAACCGACAATTTTTTCTTCTTAGACAAATAATTTCGACAAGGGTAATAATCCATTCTTAACGTCTTTTTCTAACATGAAACCCTTTGGCGGGAAAAATAGAAAAAAATTTCAAAAATTAAAATGTGTAATTTTTAGGCCGAATTAGGAAAACTAGAGCCCGTGTTACATTTGTTTATGATGAAATTAACATTGTTTGGCTCAAAACGAAAGTTGCTTGCAGGAAGATTATTAATCTTTTAAAGGATATCGCGCAAAGTGAGTTGTAATCATAAACCGAATTTTCGGATCGTTTTTTATTATGCTTAAATAACAAAAAGGGTGATTTTGTAATTAAGACAACGGTTCGTTCATTGCGAAAAAAAAAAAAAACCGTCATGCACTTCAATATAAATTTCAAACTTCTTGGCTATTCAGCTTCTTTTTTTACACCCATTTATTCCGAGTAGTAGCTGTTCAAATCTTTCGACCTAAACCACATTTAGAAATCACATGCGCTTGTTTGTGTATTGTGTCTGAAACATCAAAGGTTCGTTCCACTCAAAAATCCCTTTCCCACTTTGCATTATCTAGAAAATGTTTATTCGTTCTATGTTAATCACACTTTTGATCACTCGTTCGCAAATAAGTTTGTGATCGATTTTCAAAGCTATTCTATATTTAGATTATTTCCCCTTTTTTTAAGAAACATCTTCTAACGGGAATCCCGGTCTTAGAAGACTGAATCTATTATACATAATTAAAGTAGATTGAACCATGGTAAATAAAAGAATTTATCACAAAGAACTTTTTTTTCTTTAGTTTTTTTGCTTTTGACATAAAATAAAGGGCATCCAAATTTATATCACAATAACCGTGACGCAGTTCCATTTTGTTTTTCTTTTTCTGGTAAACAACTCGAATCACTTTTGAAAGCACCACAATAAACAAAGTATAATATCATATGTTTAAGGTTTATGTTATCAAAACATTTCAATACAACAAGGCGTACCATTTATTCTGAAATAAACGTACAAATAAATAATATAAATACGTTATGTACAAAAAAAAAAAAAATTTGAAATATTAATTGTTTATCATTGCTTCTGCGTTATCATCCTATACGTTTTACTGTATGATTTATTAACAGCAATTTCTTTAATAATTTGCTCCGATAATGTCTTATAATCTGCACGATTGATTTTGGTATTTGATGACATGAATGGGTATATGGAATTCAGGACTTCGGATGCTAGTAATTGATTAATAGATTTTAATTCGGTTAAGCAAGCATTTCAAATTGTCAAAAATCTTTATATATTTTATTCTTACCGATTTCAAAAGTCTCATCGGAATTTTGATGCTGAATTGGGTACCATGCGCTTATCTTTTCTTTAATAATTGTAAAGCCAAGTTCTTGAGATTCATTCATGATGTCTTGCAATTGATTCAAATTAGTTGATCTGTTTTGATTGATGCCAATGACGTTAAAAACTTTTTTTTTTTTTAAAAAAAAAAAAAGGATTTTTTTGCATTAGATTAGCAAATGGCAAAACATGATAAACATTTCGTTGATAATTTCATATAAATCGATCTTACGCGCTTGGTGGTAATTTCTCGTTTTAGGTCCAATGTTAAAAACTTCATAATCTGAATCTATGATCTAAAGTTTACAGAAGAGCGTTTATTTTGTTTAACAGGCGGTCAGTCACACGAAGCAAATGAACTTTAAAAATAGTTGCATACTTCAATCCAACCACCGGGCTTGCAAACTCGAAAAATTTCTGGCACCATAAGGGTTTTCCATTCAGCTTCCGTAAAACATTTCATCATGATCTTCATATGAATGAAATCGAATGTATTATCCTTATACGGAATGCCATTAAGAAGAAAGTTGTGCTTGAGAAATTTTACATTTTTTGGAACGTTAAATTGACTTTGAAAATTTTCTTCATAATCGATTCCCACGTAATCACACCCCGGATATTCTTTACCAAGATCAATGAGCCATTGCCCAAATCCGCATCTGTTAAATAAAAAGTTTTATTTAGTTTCATTTTTTAAAAAAAAAAGAGAGAGAAATTAGGGATATCTTTATACATACCCAAGGTCAAGTACATTCGCACCACTTTGCAACATTTGTTCCACAGGAGAAGAAAAGTTACTATTCCAGATATATCGATAGTACGAATGCATCAAGTCTTCAATGATTTTTAAATGGATTCGATTATCCAGGATTTCTCGATTTTTTTTTTGGCAAACATGATGATTATCTTTGATAATTGCCCTTCTTAATTTCTTTGCAAAATGTGAAGTTTCGATGCCTTTCAAAATTTCTTCAGGTTTCTCTAAATGATTTCCCATATTCAAAGATCGATTTAAGTTGGTAAAAATGAGTGAATGAAATTATATGGAATGAAATGAGAGAACCTTTTTTTTTTTTTTTTTGAATGAAAAGAAAAAAAAAAATTAAAAAAAAAAAAAATAAAGGGAAAGAAATGCATTATCATTTATATTGAAAACTTTTTTTAAAATGAAAATCCAGTTTCAGCAAAATCCCGATAGTTTCAGTTTTACCAAGGTTACAAGTTCCAAATGAGTTTTAAAGTTTTTTATTTTTTTTTATTTTTATGTTTTTTAACGAATTAATGTCAAAGTTTGTGGTATCACCAATTAATAATTTGCATGGTCACAATTTGTTAACCAAATAAGTATAGAATCATTTTTCTAAATTGAGAAATTCATTTCAAAAACAAAATTGTTTATTTTTTTTTGAGATCATTAATAGAAGGTTAAAGAATTTCCATACCCCCCTTTATTATTTATATGTCGCATCATAATTTTATTAATTTTATTAATGTATTTTTTTTTTTCTTTCAAAACAAACAAGTACAAATTGTCGTTATTGGTCCCGTCCAAAAAAAAGAGAAATCACAAAATAAATTAGGGGGAGGCACAATACTTTAAATTTTTTTCGCAGAGATTTTCTACGCAACCGGAAATACCGGAAATTCCTTGAAATAGAAATTTTTAAAGATAAAGATTGCTCGTACATTTGCATACATCTCAACCAATTATTAGGCGGTTAATTAATTCACATTGATTAACATCCCTATCCAATGGGTGGAAGTGTAGATAAGATACCTTTGTCAAGAAAGAAAAATAACCACGTAAAAATTCCGTCTCGTTCAAAAAAAAAAAAAATCCATTATTGAAAGTTTACGTGAATATTCTCAACTCTAGAATTTTTGATTTGAAGAACAAATGCATGCATCCATTAAAACAAAAATTTACGATATGCGCAAAGCTTTGTTTTTTCATCTATTCGCATAAATACAATATATCACAAGATGTAGTAATCATGATAAATGCATTCAACATCTTATAGCTTTGCAAAAAGTTCTTTACAATAATAATAAACCTTTTCGGCTCATGCGGAGCATTAATCTCAATAGGTAGAGTAGACACAATTACAACCAAGAAGGCGATGTGCTAGAATACATCAACCGATAATTTCATTGTTGATTTCTTCTATTTTCACGTTCAAATAGTTTGGAGTACTGTTTGAATGTCGTAATTAAACGCGTAAAATTTCATTAACTTTCGGTTCACTTACATTGAATTTTATTTGATTTTTATAATAAAATTTTTGATCAATTTTTTTAAAACAAGTCCATCAGACAAATTTTATGATAAAAAACGTATAAAAAATTTTTTTTCGAAGTTTGAATCGAAAAACGGAGTTTGTGTGTGGCCTAATCGACGTTTATAGAAACTGGGTTCCACGAACTTAAAATTTTTGTTCTTTAAAAATTAAATTAATTATAATTCTAGTTTGTGAAATTAATTTGTTATCACGTGGTAATATTCAATCATGTGAGGTAACAATTTATACAACTTAAATTCTGGCCGACACTATATTTTTGGAACGAGTTAACGAAAATGTGTTTGATATATTGAAATCAACGGGTATCACGGTATCTCTGGTGTTTTGATAAAGAAATGGTGTAAGAGAGTAACGATCAGAGGATTTCGACTTAATATCATTTAACAATTCACTTTCACTATATAATTTACGTCAACTTTAAAAAACATGGTATAATTCAAAAAATGGAAATAGGTAATGATTACTTAAACCGTGTGCACAAAAAAAAAAAAGTTCAAAGAATGAAATCTTTTTAAGTAAAGATAATCAAAAGTACTACAAAAAGATGCCTTTTTTACACGCGTAAGATCCAAACAAATGATTTGATTTAAAGTTTCTTCCTTTTTAATATCTTTTTTTTTCTACGCTGTAACTTAATGTCTGGGCGCACAGAAAACATATCGTTCGAATTCCAAAAAAAGATTAGATTTGATCACGTAAAATCCAGAAATCTAAGGTTATCTCATTCAATGTCTTTATCGAGTTTCTTTCATAAAGATCAAATTTTTGGTGATCAATTATCTGTTCTTTGAAATTAATTTTAGCTTGACATTTCTACAGCATACGCATATATCTTTCGTTGTTTTTCCGTATTAAGATTTACTCGTAAAAGATTCTATATCTCTATATTAATCCGTATGTTACATAACTGTTTATCTTTTGTCCCTGCGTTTTTTGCATTAAAAAAAAATATAAATCGAGATCATAAATGGAATTGTAGCACCAAAAAGCTGATTTGTTGCAGCTTTATGCATTAATCAATAATATGCTATTGGACAACAAGAGATATATATTAAACCATATTTCTCCTTCCTTTATTTCATTTTTTTTTTTTTTTTCCTCATTTTCCCAAAATCGATTGATTATCTCGTTTTTCCCCTATAGAATTATCAAAAGACTAAAATAATAATAATAAAAACCATAATTACAACATGTCATTTCATTTACTCACCAAATTGTCTCGCGACCTCATGCAATTATTTGATACCTCGGCTTTTTATGATGTGATCATTCGTGTAGGTCAAGGGGATAACCTGAAAGAATTTCCAGCGCATTCACTTATTCTTCGAGCCAGGTCATCTTGGTTCCAAAATCAATTATCTAGCAAGACGGTTAAAGCCTCATACGACAAGATTATACTTAGTAATTCAAACATTTCCCCTCCGATATTCGAGATTATTTTAAAGTATGTGCAACCAAGGTGTTACTTGTAAACTTGTGACCTAACAAAATTAATTTCCTTCTTTTTTTTTTTTTTTTTTTTTGTGTTCGTAGATACATTTATAGTGGTAAAGTTGATTTGCTGAATTGTAGTGGGATCGAATGTTTTGATCTCCTTTTTGCGGCCGAAGAATTAAAATTGGTTGAACTTTTGGAGCATATTCAAGAAAATCTAATTCACCGACAAACCGAATGGATGGATCGAAATTTCATCACATATCATGAAAAGATTTATAATCATGAATCCTTACAAAAACTTCAGATTCATTACACCTCAAAGATTGCGTACAACCCTCTATCAATTTTCGAATCCCCAACCAGCTTTTCCCCAAACATTTTGACATCGCTTGATTATTGCGAGTATATTAAATTAAACGAATCATTATGGGGGTTTATCGTTAACTGGGCGAGATTTCAAATACCTAAATTGGGTAATCAAGTTTCGGGTTGGAATAAAAAGGATTGGAACGAGTTCAAGTATACCCTAAGTCAATGCATTCCATGGAATAGTATCATGTCAATGAATTGGAATGAATTTCATGATTTATTGATTCCATGTGAGCCTTTTTTACCCGCCGACAAATTTGATGTGGCATTAAGGCATCAGTTGAAGAATGCGTGTGGGTCATCTACGGTGATCACATCGCCTATTTCCACGCAATTTAATAACACTATACTTAATATCTGTCACGCCACTTTACTCACAAGTTGGATTGATCGAAAGGATGACATCATGTACAGACCCGCGGAAATTCCTTATGAATTTCGATTGGTTTTACGAGGTCAACGAGATGGGTTCTCACCGGATTTGTTTCATCAACGTTGTGGTAACATTCAAAAGACCGTGGTCGTATTCAAGATCAACAATTCTACCGCAATATATGGGGGTTATAACCCTTTAGATTGGAAATTTGATCGCGCAACTAATGATAGTTTTATCTTTGAGTTTGATAATGGAAAGGCGGATTTCGTTAGATTGGGTAGATTTGCCATACATAAAAAATCTGGTTACGGTCCTTGCTTTGGTGATGACGACTTGTTGGCCTTTCCTAATGGCAAACGGTCTATTTATTGGAAATCCGCCAATTCGAGTAATTTGGTTTTCCAAGTGGTCGATTATGAAGTTTATCAGATCGTTGATAAACTTCGTAAATCAAATTTTACTTCTACGACTCACGTATATTCACATAAGAAGAGATGATGAGTCGTGTTGTTGGGTGTGATGAAAAATTAGATTCCTATATACATAATTGTTTTACTATATACATATTTATTTATTTATTTATACACACGTAGATTTGAATGTATCTTATTATTATTATTATTATTATTATTATTATTATTATTATTATTTATATTCTCTTTATTCTTATATATATATATCGATTTAGAGATTACACATGTATTAAATAATCTTATTTAATGTTCTAACTTTATAAATAAAAACAAAAATAAAAAATTTTTTTTCTTCTTTCAAATCTACTCCTCCTTTTCCGATTCTTCGGCAATTAATCCTTGTTTCAATAATAACTCTTCTAATTCTCCGGATTGATGCATATTGAGCATGATATCACAACCGCCAACAAATTCTCCCTTAATATATACTTGTGGAACAGTCGGCCATTGTCTAAAAGGAGGAAAAATAAAAAATAATGTTAAAAAACCATAATTTTACAAAAAGCTTTTCAGGTAACCTTTTTCTTTTCCTCTTGTACGTACGAATATTCTTTGACACCTTGTCTTAATTCATTATCTTTTAAAACATTGAATGTCTTGATCTTTGAAAAATCCACACCTAGTTCCAAATAAAAAAAAAAAAGGACATTAATTTACTAATATAAAGTAGAAAGAATGATGATTTTATATGTTACCTTGAACTTGGAAAATTTGAACAACGGCTCTGCTAAATCCGCACTATAAATTAATTAAATAAGTTTTATATATATCTTTTTAAAAATTATCAACCACGTCTCTAAATTTACCTCTGGAAGTTCGGGAGTGCCCTTCATGAATAAAACAACGTCATTCTTATGCACAGTCTGTAAACGAATTTAAAATTAACAAGATAGTAAAATAGATATTTTAAACACCTTTTGATTCATGATAATGATACCTCATCCAACGTTTTCTTCATAGAGTCTGAAATATGTCTGCATAAAATCGAGGGAATTGAAGGGCTTCGTATTCCATTATTTGCATTCCTTGTAAGTGAAGTAATTAAGTTATTAGAAGTAAGTGGTCTACCTAAAGTAACCTACAGTGTAGATGACATAAAAGTTATTCGTCGTCTTTATTTAAAAAAATTTTGAAATAAAATGAAGCCTTTTTTTAAACTTACTAGGCGTGTTAAAGATTGTAATTTCATTTCAAAATTATATTATTAAGAAACAAAAATTTTTTTGAATCTTTAAGAATTTTGGTCGTACGAGATGGTTTAAATTACTAATCGAGTGAATATCACGTAAATCCTGTTAAAAAAAATGTTCTGTTCCAACCCAATTAGTTGAGGACAGGTGAATCATTTTAGAGGGCTCTATATCAATAAATTCAATATTATATTATTAAATTCCCATCTAGGAATTCATCCATGTAATAAGTCTCGTACAATTTCTTGATCATGAACATTGTTCACGGATTTCATAATTTATTTGGTTTGGAAATCTTTCGTTAGAAAAAAACAGTACTTTCTTTATTTTTATTATTATAGGATAACCAGAAACGTAGTTAAAATTAAAGAGACTTAAAGTTGAGCCATTGAAACAAAACTTCACTAGTTATTACAGAGGCTTTAGTGAAAAAAACACAGATCGTTGGTGGTAAAAAATTGATATATATCGGTAAAAGTATGGATAGTAATATCCCTACGATTATTAAAAAACATATAAGAAAAATGTAACGATATTCAATATTACTCCATCGCAATTTATTAAATAACATGAAAATCTCAACGATAAAAATTAACGAATTTAACACTAACGAAAATAATTTTAGTTTTTCTTCGTCATTTTTTATTCGGTCGAAGCAAGGATAATAAGTACGGATAGGGCAGCCACGTTGAGACCACAGCCAACTAGGTTTTGACCAAGGTCCTAACGAAAAAGGTATGTTAAAAAACGGCGAAGGCGCTAAAACAGTTTTAGTAAAATGTTCTAATAAAAATATGTTTCTTTTAGCTAAACATACAGATTTTTCTTTCCAAGATCTTTCTTTGTTCACGAGTGCTTGAACATATGCAATTCTTGAATTGTCGTCTCTCAGGCGGTTAAATCCCCCTCTTTCTCGTGCGGTCATCCCATTAAACATTTCTGTTTCTTCTTCATTGAAACCAAGTTGGGTGGGGATGTCAGCCATTTTAGTTGCTGTTGATAGTTGGAGAGTTGAGAGGTGAATATAATTGATGAGAGTTGAGAGTTGTATAGAATTGATGAGAGTTGAAAATTGAATAGAATTGATGAGAGTTGAGAGTTTGAATAGAATTGATGAGAGTAGAATTGACGAGAGTTGAATAAAATTGTTGACGAGAGTTGAGAGGATGTATAAATACAATCAGAAAGTCGTCACATGATGTGAAACGAATACTACGTGTACTGCGTAAATGATGTAAATTATCAATTAATCAATTGCTATATGCATGATTTATTTACAGTATGTAAACTTAAATGGACATGGACTCTAATTGTTTGTCTATTTAAGGAGCTTATTTTATTACGCGTCAGCTAAACAGAATTTTTTGTTACCGTATTTCGCGGTCTAAAATACCCCCTGTAAATTAAATTTTTGGCTAATGCGGACATTTGTAACAATAAAAAATTTAACGTAGTAACAATTACAAAGCAGTTAAAAATTTTTTTAAGAAAAATACAAAAACTCCTAACTTCTTTGTTACTTCACCACGAAATATTTTCTTTTGTTTTTCATTAACTGTAATAATGTAGGAGACAAATAATTTTTTTTAAATTATAAAAAATTCTTTGGGGTTTCTTTAATAATCTTAGTTATTGTTTGCGAAATATACAATTGATGTTTTATATAAATATTTGAATTTTTTTTTAATAAAAAATGCATGATTATTTGAAATGGTCATAAAAAGTAACAGAAGTTCTTTAAAAAACTCGTATAACAAAAAAATTGAAAAGAAAGTGGAATGCCAAAGAAAAATTAGAAATTATTGCTAATTACGAGAAACATAAAATTGGCATTAAAGAAAAATTAATATTCAACCAAAACAATTACATGAATGGAAAGGTAAAAAAGATAAATTAATCAAAGCTTCACCAAAAATAACGAAAAATTGACTTAATATCTGAAAATTGAAAGTTACTTTGTTTAATTGGATTGCAGAACAATTCTTTGAATTTCTTCGTTAATAAACTTTGATATTTCATTCGTGCTGTATAACCTAATATATTTTATTTTATCTAATCCTACCTTTTCAAACAGTTTATAGACCTTTACAACCCTCTGAGTTTTTTTACATAAACTATCCCTCAATACATCTAGAAGTGGTAACCCTGTATCTTGAGATCTTTTCTTACAAAGAATGTTAAGTTGCTTCATGACTTTATCATAGATTAAACCTTTCACCTTCTTCTTGCCAATTTTATCCTTATCACATAAGGATTTCTCCTGAAATACTTCATAATGATGCTAGCAAAATATTCTTCTTGATTTGCTTCTAATATACACTCTTCTGCGATAAGTGCTTTATCACATAACTAATCCAAATGCTGAGATATTTCAATCATACTTATCCTAAGTGCTAATGGTCCATCCATTAAGTAGTAGACATAGGATTCTGAGAAATCAAAGGCTTTTTCACATATTAGTACTAACCTTTTTCTTACGTATCTCATTCAAGAAAACATCTATTTTCCTATCCAGTATCACTGATCCCATCTGATGACTTCTTATCACATTGATCTATAATATTACTATACATTAACAGCTAATGCCATTATCTTTGATAACACTTCTGGTATCACTTTCTTATTATCTTGTATATAATCCTGTTCTAATTTCATTAAACTATAGTTGGCATTTAGTTTTAATCAAGCCTAATTTTTTTGGCCGTTGGCCAATTTAATTGATCAGCCAAAATTAGTGGTCAAAATCAGTAGCTAAAATTCAATTGGCATTTTTGGCTACAACCAATGACCATTTTGGTTGCTTCAAAATTGCCAATTGGTTAAATCAGTCAAAAGTCTTATGACTTTACAAATATTGACTAGTTTATTTACAAAATGCAAAAAATTCACTTCTGACATTTGGGATATTCAATTTATTACAGAATTACAAAAATTGACGCCTTTAATGTGAATGCTTAAATTCTTACAATTTTACAAAAATTGGCATCTCTAATGTTTGGGATGTTCAATTTATTGTAATTTTGCAAATATTAATATTTCAAATGTTTAGGATGATCAATTAATTGCAATTTTAATATTTTAAAGTTAGAAACATCAATTTTTGTATATAAAAATAATATTTTTAGCTAACCAAAACTTAAAATAAAAATTTGATTATTTTAGTTATAGCCAAATGATTAAATAATTAAATGCCAACTCTGCCTAAACTTAGCATTCTCAGACTCGAGTTTAGTAATAGTTGACTTATTTTACTTTAGCTTTATCATTCTGGTTTTAAGTTTATCAATCTCTACAGTTTTCTTCAACTTATTATTTCTGACATTAAACTCTTATCTTAATTTATATTCTCAGTCTTAAGTTTAATATTTTTTTGCCTAAGTTTATTAAATTTAGATGATATAATAAATAGTTTTTATATAAAATATAATATATTCAATAATAAGTTAGTATATATAAAAAATATAACATTTTATCAAAAAATTTGCAAGACTATACAATTTTAGCTAAAATTAATTTATAAATTTATATAAACTCTAATATATGTTATATTAAAGATATTTAGGTTTTATATATTAGAAAATAAAAATATATATTTAATTATTGATAATAAAAAAAAGAAAGAAATCTATTTAAACTTTTATTTTTTATATATATATTAATAAATAGATTTTGTAATTTATTATCCAGATAATATATCATCTTATTACATGATTGACCTATATTATAAAATTTCAGGTAGAATTACAAAATTATAAAAATAACCTATATAATAGATAAGATAAAATAGATATATTTTTTAAGTAAATAATTCTAAGTTTGTAAAATACATAATAAAATTGAAAGACATAGAAGTATATCATAAATGACAAATATAATCATGTGGGTTGATTGCTAGGAAAATCAGGTTCTGGAAATTTTTTAGCAAAATTGAGATTTTTATTGCATTTTAGTTTTTGA
>CAJVPQ010000510.1:0-26714 GCA_910591825.1 Funneliformis caledonium
CATAGTAGAAGATCTTCTTCTTCTTCAACAACGTCGTCATATAAGTGTGAACATCAATCTCGTCATGCGTGGGGTACAACAGAACACGAAGAACCTAGTTTCATAATTGCTAGAGTTAGAAAACAATATTCTTCTCCTCCTCATCATAATTTCCATCATTTGGATATTAATGAAGATTTTAATCGTTATTATGCTCCTTGGAGCAATAAAAATGAATTTGAAATCGCTTTAAATAAACTTGATCGATATTATCAGGTGAACGATAAATTTTACTTGTTAATTTTTTTTTTTTTTATTTCAACTTTTTATTAACCAAATATTTATTTTTGACCAAAGAATTTGTTTTATTCAAAGTGTTATGAACCTTTTATTCCCATCGTCTATGAGCCATCACCTATTTCTTATGATCGTTCTAAATTCGCGACATTTAAACGTTTATGAGTACTTTAATATTGTAGATAATAACTAATATATATATATATATTGTATAGTGCTATTATTATATAGCAATTATTTTTATAGGATTTAATAATTACCTTTAATAAACTAATTTCTTCTTTAATATAAGTGTTCATTTACAAGAATATCTTATTACTATGTATTTTGAGAGAATTCACTAATTGCAGTTTTAAAAAGTTAAATTTCTAATTGATTACTATTTACTAAACATATAAAAATTATATATTTTTAGTAATAATATTTTTCTTAGATAATAAACCAATAAAATAACTACCTTAAATTATTTAATATATATTTTTTAATTAAAGTATCATTTGATATATTTGATAAATATTTATATATATTAATATAATTCTATAATATAATATATATATATAAAATATACTTTAAAGAATTTAAGTTTATATTAATAATAATAGAATGAAGTGAAATTGTTAAAACAAAATATAATAGAAATCTTTTATTTCTTTTTAAATTAAATTATCTAAAATTTTTTATACATATATTTTTCTTTTATATTCAATTATTATCTATATTTTATGTTTAAATTATTTTTTTTTTTTATAGAAAGTTATTAAATAATGATCTACTATAAAATTTTTATATAAAAATTAGTAGAAATTAAATAGTAAAAAAGTTAATAATAGTAAAATAGAACTTGTATTAATGATTTAGATCTTTATTATATATATTTACTTAAAATTTTATAGTTTTGCTATTATTTTTACTGTATCTGAAAAAAATTGGTAATTAAGTATACTTTTTATTTGATTCAAATATATAATAATATAAAGAAAATAATATTTAGTATTTCTCTTTTATATATTATTATATTTAATTTATTAAATAAATGAAATGTTTTAAAATAGCTAAAATAATCTTTGAATAATATAATAAACTTAAAACTGATATTATAGAAGATGTAAAATTACAGTTTATTAAAGAAAAACCACTAGTTATATATTTTTTTTTGCAAATATAGATGAGGAATAAAACCTCTTAATCATAGTTTACGAAATTATAATAAAATTATAATAAGAGATATGATAAAATCATTCTAATATAATAAAAGCTAAAACTATTAAAACTATATTAAAAATATATAAAAGGGTATGACAAAATTATTTTGAGAAGATTTTAGTAAGTATCTATAACTGCAAAGAGAATTTTATTAACTAGAGTTGTATTAAGAATGTACAGTTTAATTTTTATTAATAAAAGAATAAAAAAAATATTATTTACTTATTTATTAGAAGATAATAATATTATATATTTATTAGATTCTTTACTAAATATTTTAATATAAGATATCTTTTTTTTTTAGAAAAGTTTAAGTGATAAAAATACAGATTTATTTATTATTCTAAAATACTATTAAATTTATAAAACAAATACAATCAAAACTAATTATAATAAATCTTTTTATAATGAAAATTGAATGTAATAAATTCAATATTAATAATAATTTATTATAAAAAGTAAAATAGTTTATATATATTGTTAATAAAGCAATTAACTAATAAAATAAAAGTCATAAAATTTTGAAAATACTACAAATACTGAGGATACAAAGAATCTATAAAATTCTGCTGATCTTTTAGATACAAAAAATTTCACAGATTAAATGAAGTTTAAGAATATTTAATATAATACTTATTTAAATATTATACTTTTATTATTTTTTTTGTTTTTTATATATTAATTTATTTATATTTTATATATTAAATTAATTAGTTTATCCCTTAAACTGTAGTATAACATTATTTTTAAAACATTTTAGAAAATTTAAAATATTTTGATATCTAATGATTATAAAAGATGAAATAAAATTTTAGATTTATTAAATTATTATACTCTAAAAAGTTACAAATTTTAATTAGATAGATTATCAATTTAAATTTTCTCGATTTTATATGACGCCTAAATCGCAAAAAAATTGTCAAATTCGTTACAAATTCGTGATGAACCAATTTGGACATCCTAATGTTAAGGATAACCTTTTTTTATCACGGGCGTTAATTACTATTACATGCAAAAAAAAATATTTAATAATATATATATATATATATATATTTATTTATAATTTTATTATAAAAATTTTGTAGACTTTTTAATTATATAATTGAATTATTTTCACCGAATTAAAACGCCAACTGGTTTTAGAACAAAAATTTAATTATTTAATAATAACGAATTTCAAAAGATCTACATTATAATTTCTATAATTATGCAACAATGACGATAAGATGCAATATAACGAATATTGATCATTGGTAGCTAAAAAGTAAAATAGTAAAATATATAACTGCAATTACAGAATCATTTGACATAAAAACCACGACAAATCGATTTCTCATATATTAAAAAAAAATAAAAAATATTTTTTTTCCCAATTCAATTCAACCCTATTATCCTTTTTAACCAAAAATCATGTCTAAAGTTGCTAGTTCCTCAAAGCTCCAACAATGAATCAAGATAACGTTCCTGTCACGAAAAAAACTACAAAATTTTGCTTTGTTATCTTGTTTCCTTTTGTATTTCCTTTTTTGTTCCTTCCTATACTTTTTATAATTTGTGCGCTTTTACCCATTTGGTTCCCGTTTGTTGGGTATAATATGTTTACGAATAAATATAATATATACGTATATCAATTATACTAATATCGATCAACGTTTTATTAGACTTTATACTTTATATAAAGTAATTCAAAGAGTTCAAGCTAATCGGCCCGAAACGATTCAAACTCTCTTAAAGTATGAGAAAAGACCTGGTCAAGCGCAAAGGTTTTTTGGTAAGAGAGTTTTCTTTTATGTTCATAAATGGCATTGTGGCAAAACATGTAATATCTTGATGTAATCTATTTATAGCTCGAATTAACAAGGACTTCAGGTGGCCCTCTTCGATGCCAGAATACCTTAGAAAGAGTGCCTTCTATGACATCGCTGAAGATGGGCCTGACTTCGATGCTGAGATTGGGTTTAACATCATATTCTTCTACAACGCACTTGACAGAGGTGAATTTATTGGACATGAAAACGAGTGGGTGACGGTATACAAACAGAAGGTATTAGAATGCGGGCAAAGGTATGATGATGATAAATTGACCTCCGTTCTCGACGCTATGCCAAGTGCTGTCCAAATCCCTGTTGATCAGACACGTTTGCCACGTGGTCCACCGACAAAGATGGTGACAGTTTATCGTACCAATAATGGTAACGATTACAAGGTTTGAATTAGTGCTTGACTTATAATTTTTGGAGAATAATTTTATTTTATTATGAAATTTAGTATACATTCATGTAAACTTCAAGTTAATTTTTTTAAATAAAGGTCAGAGTTCGTGTCAGAAGACCCAATGAAAGTTTAATCGCTCTTCTTCCACATGATTTTATTGACGTACAAGACAACAACAAAATGTATTCGTGCGTGGTCGATACAGGTGCTCCACATACAATATTACCGCATTATGTTAAAAAAACGCTTGGAAGGAAGGGATGGAGTACGCTTAAAGCAACTGCCGTAGGTTATGGAGAGCCTACAGAACAATATTTTGCATCTCAAATGTTTGAGGTGTCAATTGGTGACAACTACAACTGGAGCAAATGGGTACAGGCAAAAATTGGAGTCTGGGATATTTGTCCCGGCGATAAGGTGCAATATGCCCTTGTCGGTAATGATGTTTCGGATCAAATGGCCTATATACATGAGCCGGGTAAACCATTAAAAATTTAAATGCTGAAGATGAAAGTAGACTAACTGGATTTATGATTACCTGTGCTTAAGGTTAAATTATATTTTTAAGATGAATTTCATCCTTACATTGATCAGGAAATAATATTCTGTATATAAGACATAAATGTCATTTTGCAGATTGTATTTCATGTTCGCTTTTTAAATTTGGTCTATTGGCTACGGCTAAATATTCGTAATTATTAATTAATCTTATGTAAAATAAATAAAGAAACAGTGATGTGTTATATTATCCTTTAAAGAAGTATCCTCACGCGCTGAAATTTTTTTTTAATTTTGCGACTATAATACATAACAAAAGTGAAACATTAAGGCGGTTTCCCTGTCATTATCGACAAAGTTCTCCTCTCTCATTCCCCGGAATATACATATCTTCCCAGTGCGAAAAAAATTTTTTTTTCCTCTGCATTAGCGGATGGAATTCCATTCTACTGCCCTTACACGAGACTATTAGCGATTGCATAATGACATTCTTACTTGGATCTCGTATCTAATTCCTTCTCCCCAATTTTTTTTTCTTTAGATATTATGGAAATTAGATATCTTCGATCCAAAATGCAAAAACATGAATCATAAAATTTTACAAAGTTTTTCTTTAATGTATTTTTTGAAATAAATCAAATTCTATTTAAAAATGTCGATTTGAATTTTCACTTAAAAAGCAAATCTTTTTTGATTATAGAAGTTAGTTGTACAATTTTGTGGCATTTACAATATCACGTAAATCTTAATCGCTATATACAGTATATAAATTTTAATATCACACATTTTTCTTTTCTTTTATGCGTTCTCTCTTTTCTTTTCGTTCATTTTACGCATTTTTCTTATATTATTTCTTTGTTTTCTTTATACATTTTTTCTTTATTCTCTTTATACTTAGCATAAATTCTTGATATATATACTTATTTTGTTGTGTTTTTTTATAATTTTACTTAAAACACTTATAACACATTTAATTATTATTTTTTTTTAATATGCAAACTTATGAAGAACAAATAAAATATAATGATGATGGTTCTGTAAATGTGCTATTTGGTCAAACTGCTTGGTATTTAGAAAATGTACAGTGGGGTATCAAAAGTTACCGGGCAACTTAAAAATTAGAAAATTGATAAAAGAAGCAATTTTCAAATTAAACTTTTTATTTTATTAATTAAATCACCTTTGATGCAATAAGTTAAGTTATGCATCTTAATGAAATAAAATTTTTATAAATATCCAATTGGTGATAAATTTTATATTCAATATTTTATATAACATTTTCATGTATTAATACAAGTTTTCAGTTATAAATAAACATAAAATTTTTAAGTAGTAATCTATTTTCATTTATTAATTAAACTTATTCTTCATATTAATAAATATATATTCTCAAAACTTCATATTAATTACATTTATATTTGTGGAGATTGAATTGATAAAGTGTAAAATTTTGGTAAAAATTCTAAAAAGATTAGTATTTCACATGACTTGTGACTGTATTAATTCAATCTTCACATGTATAAATGCAAATAATTAAAACCCATTAAATAAAATATTTTTTTAATACAATAAACAAATTAAATTAATGACATATAGGTTCTTTACAATAAAAAGTTAGGAAACTATCAAAAAAATTTTTTTTGCTTTATAAGTTAAATATTATTTGTTAAATAAAATAAGTCCAGATTTAATATTAACTCAAAAAAATTTTTTTGGTAGTTTCCTTCCTTTCTATTGCAAAAAGCCTATTTAATAAATTACAGCTAAAAAATTCAATGTTTTATTATAACTAAAAGCTTGAATAAATACATAAAAATGTATCAAATATATAATATAAATTTTACTACTGATTGGATATCTATAAAAACTTTAACATATATGTACTTCATTATGAATACATTTTTACTTATTTATAAAAATTGATTTAATTAATAAAATAAATAGTTTAATTTAAAAGAATTTTTTTCGTCAATTTTCTAATTTTAAGTATCTGATGAATTTTGATATCTACTGTATCTATTTTAAAATTTGTTGGTTAAAGAAGCAAAGAAGATAAGTTATACCTACATTAGTTAAAGTTGAAATATTAACTGTTGAATGTGTTTAAGATGCTGCTGATTATTTATAATTGACAATATATCAGAAATAAAGAAATCTACAAACTGCATTGATGATATTTTAGTATTAATTTCAAAAGGAACTAGGTTACTCATAATATTAACTTAAAAATTAATAAAGATTATCAATATTAGTATTAAGTTATATACTATTTAGGGATGAAAACGCTTATATAGTAATATTAAAAGTTATCTTAAATCATGTGAAAATTATAATTTACCTAAAAATTTGAAAAATACAAATAATATATATTTATGTAAAGTTAAAGTTATTTCTGAATGTTATTTATCATAGTTAAATTCAAAAACCTCATTACAAATTAACATTCAAAAAAATCACAATTTAGCATAATATATTACTACTAATATACCAAAAATTTCTCACATTAATCTAACCTATACTATCAAAGACTTAATAATAATTAGTAGAAAGACAGACCATAAAAATACAAAAGAAATTAAAATAAAAACATTAGCTCCACTCAACATAGTGAACTTTTTTTGTGATTGGCTAATTATACATTAATATGATTGTCTAATAATAAATCATGTGACTATTCGTTCTAATAAAAAATTTAAAAAATTTTAATTTTTTAAATCTGAAATCATTAATATTTATTATGTAAAAAGGATTAAATTATCTTTAACAAGTGAAAAATATATTAAAATATTTTTTTATTAAATTATATTAATGTAAAATACATTTAGATATTTATCTAAATTACAATTCATTATTAGTTATTTGATTTAAAAATTAAATCAAATTATACAATAAAGTTAAAATATGAAAGAATAGTTATACATTATCTATTATTTATTAGAAATAATCTAATTTTCTCTTTTACTTTATAAATAAATAAAATAAATCTTAAAAATATATACAAATATATAATTCAAATCTCAATTTCTTTTTCTTTCTCTCTATATATATATACATATAAAATAATATATTGCAAAAAACTCTAATTAGCTAAGTTCTGAATTACCTTGCTTTTTACTAAATTACTTTAATAGTTTATAAAATAGAAGTATACTTTAGTTACTTTTTTATTATAATCCTTACGAATTTATCCTTATAGTTGCAAATCTATTTAAATGAATTTAATATGTAACAATCATTTTAAAAATTAACCAATCAGACTTAAGTCTGCTATACTATTTTACTCAATAGTATTTCAGAAGATATAATTTCTCAATCTTTAATAAATCAGCATTTAATTTAAAATAATAGCAACTTTAGCAATTTATTAAAAGAGATAATAAAAAAATTTAAAGACATTTAAGTTTATAGATATTATTTAATAAGGGCAATGATATTTAATATATAATATTTTAAGAAATGAAAGGTAATTAAAAGATCTTAGTATATATAGTATAATATAAGATTATTATAAAGTAGGGAATAGAAATATGAGCTTATAGCAAATAAATATTACATAATAAATATTACTGCCTTAAATTAATTAATAATAAATTAAAATCTTATAATTATATATTATATTATCAAATTGTAGATTTAAATCAACCTATTGATTCACCTGTTTAATATTATTATTTAACATTTTAGATAAATTTTGGCTAAAAATAGTCATAATTATAAATATATATATATATTGGTATTGATAGAAAATATGATTTAAATATAGATTGTATTCTAGTATTATCAATGATTATTGAAAATAGAACTGGTTATACATTATTTCTTATATTTTATAATTATATTTTGATTATAAAATAGCAATAATTTTAATTCATAAGCTAATTTATTTATTTAAAATTTTTTTAACTAATTTAAAAAAATATAAATTTTTTAATAGATTAAATATTTATAAAAAGAAAATAAATATTTAACTATATACTAATTATTTTAAGAAAATATAAGATAGTAAAAATGTTTTAAGTAAATTTTTATTATAAATATTAATATTTCTTTAAATGTATTTTTTAGAATAATAGTAAAAATTAGAAAAAATTATGTATTTAATAAGAATACATAGTGAAGTATTAAAAGTCACTGGATACTTAAAAATTAGAAAATTAATAGAAATTTTGACTTCAAATTAAACTTTTTTTTATTAATTTAATTAATTTTAGTTAAATAAGTAAAGTTGTTTATTATAATATTTTAAAGTTTTATAAATGTTTAATTAGAAATAAAAATATTTATTATATATTTAATATAGCATTTTTGAATTTTAATACAAGATTTCAGTTATAATAAAATATTGAAATTATTAGCTGCAATATATTTTTTTGTTCTTAGTAAACTTATTAAATATATTAAAAAATATATATTTTTTCAAAATTTTAGATTAATTGCATTTATATTTGTTAAGATCATCTTGGTATAGTGAGTTACTAATTATATGTGATATTAATCATTTTTTTAATTTTGAATCAAAATTTATTGCAGTTGATATTAAAAATAAAGGCAAATCTTCAAAATATTAACAATAAAATTATAAAATATATATTTAAATAATTAATATAAAAAAATTTTATTTAAATAATATGATAGTTCATAAATTATCTCAATTTAAAAATTCAATATAATTTTTTAAAAAATGATCAATATCGCAAATGTTTGATGACTTTTGATACCCTATTATATATTTAATGAGAAAAATTTTATTATAATCTCTATATATTTAGGATTGAATAAAAATATATATTTAATAAAAATTATATAGTAAATATTTAAAGAGATTTGAATTTTAGTAATTAAAATTACTAGACAAAGCTTATAAATTTTGCAAGTTATTTAAATAATAAAGGTAAAATTTAATAAAGTTATATTAAAATTTTATTAAAAAATCTATAAAACTTAAAAAAAGGTAAAATTATATAAGACTTATAAAAATAGCAAAATTTTAATTAAAAAATTAGAAAAATTAAAGGTTTAGCTATTTTGTTAAATTTAAAATAGATTTAGATAAGTCACTTTACTAATAATATATAATTATAATGAATTTTCAGAAATAACAAAATTATTGATAATAATTAGTATGATAGAATATAATAACAATTATTTGAAAATAATAATAATAAAAATTCTGATAATTTCTAAAATACCTAAAGTAAAAATATATAGATTATATATTAATATAGAAATTTCTAAATTAAATTACATAAATATTAAATTAAATGGGGCCTTTGCAATAGAAAGGGAGGAAACTCAAAAAAAAATAAAAAACGAGTTAATAATAAATCTGAATAAATTATAGTATTTGAAACATTTTTGGCTTATAAACTAAAATTTTAATTTTTTTGGAGTTTCCTCCCTTTCTATTGCAAAGGCTCCAAATAATATTAGAATAATTATTATATTAAATTTATTTTATAATATAATTTTTTAGATATTTAGAATAAAGAGTATTTTACATTTTTATTAAAAAATTTTATAAAAAAAGAAGATAGAAAATTTATAATATATTTACTATAGTAAATTAAACAAAAAGAAATATTTGAAAATAAAAAAAAAAGAAATAAAATTTTAATATTTTTAATAAAAAATTATTTAATATTATAATAAATATATTTTATTATATTCAAAAAATACTAACTTTGAATTTTATTTATAAAAAAAAATTAATATTTGATATTTACTTTTTATAATATAAAAATGCAAAAAAATAATAATTAATTTAAGTTTTTTTGATATATAATTTAAAAGATATTATATTAATATAAATTGCTTAAAATCACTTATAAAAATAATTTATGTTAATGTGAGTTTCAATATTAATAATAAAAATTATTCTGTATATTGGTAAAAAGATAATAATATATAAGTTTAAAAAATTTATTTTTTAATATCAGAAAATAATCAATCTTAAAAATAATAAAAATTTATAATTAGGTATATGTAAAAATAAATAATTATATATAATAAAAAATTTAGCTAAATTATTAACTAACGATAGTAATAAATTTTAATAAAATAAACAAATTTTTATTTAAATTATCAAAGAAAAATATATATGAATATTTATATTTTATATTAGAATTTTAAGTAATAACTAACTCATCAAATAATAATATAATTAATTAAATGAAATATTAATATTCAAATATATGAGGGTGGTCAATAGAAAAGGGGAATATACAAATTTTAAGTAATTTTAATTATTAAGCTAGTTTTGTTCATATGACCATAATCAGCGAAGTGAATCTATAAAAAAATTTTTAACTAAAAAGTAAATTTCTTTCTTTTCTACTGACCACCTTTCATATATTATAAAGTATATTTAAAGTCATTTTTTATAATTAAAATAAACAAATTGCTAATATTTTTTAATTTATCAAAAATTAAAAGTTAACAAAACTTTGAAATTTATAAACAATTCAATTTAACTAACTTTTTCTTAGGATTAACTAATAAGAATAATTTAAAGTAAAGTATATTATCAAATTCAGATTTAAAATTAATATAGTGAATAATAATTTATTTTATATTATATAATAATAATTTCTAAATATGTATTTTATAATTATAATTTTTGTTTAAATAAAATTATTAGTATGCTACATGTTAAATTATGTATGATATGCAAATTATCAGTATAATATATATATGATGATCATATAGTGTTATATATTAATAATATTTTATAATTTCTATTTATCTTATTATAAAAGTTTTATATTATATTTAAAAAGTAGAAGAAAAAATTGTATTATAAATTTCTACTTTAATATTTAAAATATAATTGTTAATTTGTTGAACTTTTTTAGCTTATTAGAAAAATTTTATTTAATTTATGAAAGTATAAAAGTAATTTATAAATATGGAAAATGGGAGTTTTTTTTATTTGACAAAGGAGAGCAATTTCTATTTTTGTCTTATCATAATTATAAATAATAATAATGATATTACAATTATAAGCTTAATAATAGATCACTAACTGACATTATGTAGGATTCAGATAACTAGAATCTTGATAATTACAACATAAATGTCATTAAAATATAGATAATGAAGGGTCAAAATATTTTCATACTTATTTGGTAATCTCTTTCTCAGATTTGCATTCTATTTACTACTAAACTTTCTTTAGGAATTGAAATCTGTGATCATTAATCGACCTAGATAAGAAAAAAAAGCTTTACATAATCAAATTTATCAAAATTTATATTTGGTTACCAAATATATGATCCGTAACGTGATTTTTAATAGCAAACCTCTAAAAAATTAGATTTAATGCATAATTTTCTGTATTATACTCAAAAAATTAAATTATTGAATTTTCCCAAAAATTTTAAACATAGTTTCTTATTGCATTGATAAACATGCAAAAATGCTATCAATTTTTTCATTAAAACCGAGGAGTAAAATTAGTTTAATATCCCGAGATACACCAATCAAATTAATTTTGCGCAATCATGATACGTAATCTGAACTACGTTATTTAAATATAAATAGGCGATCTCGAAAATTTTTATTTCCTGGCAAATACTTACTCTAATTATATAAAAAATGGCATCATATTTTGGTATATATTTTTCTCGCAAATTAAGTTATTGAATTTTACCTACCCACTTTCACAATTACCAAATTTTTCCCCCCTTAATACTTTTTTTACACAGACGAAAAAGGAATTTCTGATCCATCATTGACGAAAAAAAAATCAAATCATAATCCAGATGTATCCCATTTCTTTAACGATGGTTCTTCCTCCTCTTCAGCAACCGGTACTAATGAAGCTATTACGGAACAATTTTTACACTTGGCAAAGTAATTCCTTTATTTTAAACAATGTCCGTTTTAATGTATATATATATATATTTATTATTTATTTATTGTTGTTAGTTTATTTAATTCATTGAGAGACCAAACACCCGATAATAATAATAATCATCAACAATTTTTGGATAATTTAGTTACGCAATTGTTAGAGGAAGCCAACTCGAGGTAATAAAATTAATATACCGAATCTAATGATAAGTCCTTTACACGTTAAATATCTTAATCGAACTTCTCTTTTTAATATATCAAGCGCAAAGGGACCACCACCGGCTAGTAAAAGTTTTATAAAAAATTTGCCCAAAGTAACCAAATCTGAAATCAAGCCTGGTAAGTTTAAATCTAAAAATTTATTAAATTTTCTATCCAGAAAGTCCTTATTTGATTCCTTTTTATACATAGATGACACATGCATTATTTGCGCGGAACATTTTCTATCAAATGAAAAGACCAATATAACAAAGTTACCTTGTAGTCATATGTTTGATAAAGATTGTATTTTGCCATGGTTAGAATTGGTAAGTTTATGATTAATTTTTGCACAACATCCAATCAGAAAATTTTTTAACGGGAATTCTTTTCTACTTCTTTAGCATAACACATGTCCAAATTGTAGGTTTGAGGTGGAATCCGATGATCCAGAGTGGAAAAAGAAACAAAGAGAAAAACAAAAAATTGAAGACTCAGAAGAGGAAGACCCGAATGGGATGTATGCGTAATTTGTCAATTTTAAAAAAATAATTTGGTTATAATTAAATAAATGAAATTTTTTTTTTAAAGTACGCCCGCTAACACACTACCAGTGTAATTATTTATTAATATAAAATCTAAAATAAAAAAATATGAATGATACAACTACAATCTTTAAAATACAAATAATAAAATGCTATGATCATTGTTTCTAAATCAATAAAGGCGAGATTAAGATCATTTAATTACCCAACCAAACAATCAGGAATGGTGATACCAGGTTTAAGGGATCTATCGTCATAGAAAAGACCCCAACTTCCTTCTAATTTGGTCCAAGTTCTTTCTTTCCAAGGAGTATCAAAAGTTTCAAAATAATAATACTTGGTATTTAATTTATTAGCATCACAAACAAAAGTATTTAAGAAAGTTTGTAAGTTAGGTATGGAGGCAACAGCGGCACTTTCAGAAGCGCCAGCGGTTGGCCATCCTACTTCAGATATAATGGCATCTTTGCCTGCAGCTTTGGCAGGTTTCACATCATTTTCATTGAAAAAGTCAAATGTCCATTGACCGGCTTGTTCAACGGGTACACCACCAAAATAAGGATGCACGTTTGCCCACATGATATCATTTGCAGCCACATAGGCGGCATCAACATTTGAACCTAAATCCGATGTAAATACGGGAAGCTTTTTGTTAAATCCCATCGAATTGATTTCTTTTCGTACATCAGCCATCCTTCCGTATAATTTTTCTGGTGTGACCTCTTTACGAAAAAGAACTTCGTTACCCACTGATACGCCATCAATATTATCTATTCCATATTTTTTCACCATATCAATTAAAGTGTCATGTTGACGTTTATAAGTCGTATCATTATCATCAACCCAAATGGTGGGGACGATGGTCATGTCTAATTTTAACAATTTGATGGCTTCAAGGGTCCAATCGGACATATGACAATCCATACCATATAATCTGATCCTATTAGTTAGTTGAGAAATCAATTTAACATCCTCAATAACATCCCCAAGAGTATTCGTACACCCAGGAAATGTCGCATTGACGGGACCGTAATTTATACCGTAAAAAGCCTTCTTTAACGCTGGATTTGGTGTGATGGTTAAGTTAACGGGTTTTTTATCCCATGTAAAGTATGTTTGTCCATTCGCCGTTGGGTCCCCTGATTTTTTATCATCATTCGAAACATCTATATTGTTATCACTATTAATTTCGGCACCTTTATTTTTCATTAAGTATGCATAACCTACACCTCCAACAACACATAATAATACAATGATACCGATCGCTGCTACTATAAAACGGTATTTCTTTTGACTTTTTTGCTGTAATCTAAGCCATTCGCTTTTCTCTGGATGTCCCATCCTTTTTAATTTTTTATTTTTAAAAAAAAAAGTCAAGGATCAAAATGGACAAAGAATCTTGGATTAGAATAAATTCATCTTAAATAATATATATATTTTGAATTAACACTCACGTTATCTTTATCTAAACGGAAATTGGAAAGTAGGATTTTACAGTATATAAAAGAGTGTATATACTATTATATTTAGAAATAGAAAGGAATAATTCCTTAACTATTAATGAAAGGGAAGGAATAAAGGAAGGAAAGGAAGGAAGGAAAAGTATAAAGGAGGAAAGAAAGGGAAGGTTGACAAAATTTTGACGAATGAAAAAAAAAGCGATTTATATTCGTATCACATTTATGGGTGTACAATACTAAACATCAAATTAATTTTAACTAGTACACATATGAATACAATTTCCATTAGATCCTTATTTGGATAAAAAATGCACGAATTGCAATTTGTTAACATCTAACAAAACCTAATTCAAAATTCAAATATTATTACTAATGCCATTTGCGTAAATCCTTGTTATCCATAAACCTGAGATGATTGGAATACCATTTACACATCTAAATAATATTAATTTTGTTAATATTTTTATTTTTTAAAAAAAAAAAACATCGAAAAGTTATTGCAAACCTTTTTTGGAGCCTTTTCGTGCAATTCATTCAACAGATGCACACTTCTCAACCCGGATTTCCTACACAAGAAAAAAAAACCGGATATTAATCTCAAAAAAAAAGGGGGGTAATAGAATACCGTAATTCATGACTTACCATAATACATAAGAAACCAATTGGCCCGAGTCGTTGTGTCTAATAGATTCGATTTCGTCAATCTCTTCGTTCCAATCAATTAAAATATTGGGATCGGCATATGCCCTAACGTTAGGACATTCCATGATTAAATTGTATTGTTCATTTTCTTCTTCCTCGTATTTTCTTTTTATTCGTGCTGATGAATGTCCAAGTGAATTTCTTTTCCTTTTCCATTCATTCCAATAGGTTGATAACATTACGCTATCATTTCTAAATTACACAAAACTATCTTTCAGCATAAAAATAAAAAAAAAAAGGTCCAAATATTAAACTTACATCGTTTGCGCATTTTCCCAGCTGTTATAACTTTCCGGCAAATTATCCCATTTAATTAAATATGCCAACTGTTTCTAATGGAATAAAAAAAAATTATATAAATAATAATCATCATTTCATAAAACATCATTAATTGGATAATTACACCATCATATTTGTGATCTAAAATCACTTCGGGATAACTTTTATCAACCTCTTCCTCCTCTTCTTCATCATTTACAATGAAATCACTCATTTTTGGTTTTTTAATCATAGATTTATGTTTAACAAATTTAGTCTTTGGTAAAGAAATAACGCCTTCAAGTGGGGGATTAGGTTGAGGTCTTTGAGAAGCATATGAATGAATAGGATAAATATATATAGAATGAGAAGACAAAAGTTCGGGTAAAGGTTGAGAAGAAGGGGGATTAGGATGATTATAATCTTTGCCTGAATCTATATCCATGTTATTATTTACTTTATGATAATTAAAAAACCAAATTTCAAAAAAGGTAACGGTCTTAGCAAGGATTCATTCATCCTTATAAAATACTGATAATTGATGACGTATGATAATAAACTTTATCAAAGTTTAAATATAATGACGTATGATTTATTGATTTATTATTACTACGCGAGTTTATCTATTCGGATTTTTTCACGGACCGATATTTGCTATATATTTTGCTGATCGACATGATATTATTAATTATGACCGTAATTCGGATCAATCCTAAAAAGAAAAAAATAAAGAAAAGTCGATGGCGTTTTTTTTAGTTTCACGAGATTGCCATAGATATATAGATAACTCCTTTGTTCGATACAATTTTAAAAACTTTTTTATTTATTTACACTACATATAAAAAATATAAAAAATGAAAATCATGCTCATTTTAATTTATAAACACGTTTCGTTTCAGGATCAGTATTATGGAATCATGTCATGATAATGTTTAATGGTCATTTTACACAATTCCCATTGGAAATTCTAAATTAAAGAAAAATCAATTTATATCCGGAACTCAAAGCACGTTCAGAAAGCAGCCCATTTAATAACTCACCTTTGTTTCTTCCAATAATTCCGTTATAATACACTTTCCTTTTTTCCACCAAGCTCGCTCTTCTTGTATGGTCTTTAAGACGGTAACTCGAATATTTTCCACATCAACAGAACTTCCGGCACCACCAACATATTTTGCATGTTTTTTACATATTTTTTTAATCGCCAACTTATTTAACGGGATGAAATTGGTTTTAACTAATTCCAAATTTTTTATAAGTTGATGTAATTTTTGACTTAAATCATGAAAGGTGGGTACTGCGGACGAATTTTGCTGTTGCTGTCGATCATGATCAAATATTTGAGAATTTTTAATTCAAATTTGTAATTCACTCTTTTTTTTATATTATAATTTAACTTACTAAACGGTATGACTGTAAGATTAAGCTTTGAAACTCGGTTCGAAGATCATCAAGTAATTCCAAGTAGAAAAGTTCAACTTTATCTACTTCATCTTTTAACGTTTCGAAAAATGATTTTTCGGCGGCAGCTGTGAGCATCGAGTATTCCCGGTATTGACTTTTATATCACGGAAAAAAAATCTTTTTGAATTATTGTTTCTTTGTGTATCGTGATATCGAATATTTTCTAGCTAACCTGATAAGCGGGTTCAACCGTTTTTTCAACTTTTTATAGTCAACATACTTTTCATCGCAACACGAGGAAAAGGGTAAATATGCTTTTTTTTTTTTTTTTGCTTTGAAGTCTAGACTCATCTCAAAAACAAAGAAAATGTCAACTTCCAAATACCTGTTGAGACCACTCTGAAACTTGGTTATCCAATAGGTGTTTCCCAAATTTCATTTCGTTTGTCGGGGTCAAAATTCTTTTTCTTTTTTTTTTAATTAAAAAAAAAATTAAAACCAAAAAAAAAAAAAAATAAGAAAAAATTTAAAAATTGCAAAAAGTTTTGTTCGATAAGGTTGGTTATAAATACATACAGTATTATATAAGAGTGTTAAAACGGTTAGGCTCAATGGCGTTAAAATTATACGGTTGATCAATGACAATTTATATGTAAATTCTATACAAGGTTGTCGTCATTTTCAACTTTCGATGAATTTTGGGTTTTAAAAATGGAAAAAGAACTACCGTACTTGTCATGTGAAAATAAAAAAAATTTAAAATTCTGCATATAAACGCTTAAATTTTCTCATTGTATAAATCACAAAAAAAAAAAAAAAAAATTTTTTTCTTCAAAAAAAAAATCAAGGGAAAAAAATAAAAATAATAATAATGTTAAGGCTTCATGAATCTCATCACGATTGGCAAGATATAAAATCATATTTAGCTATATTCATATTTATGATAACATGGCTTTTAATAATGAAACAACGCTCAAAAGTTAGTAGTCATAACGTTGTCGCGATTTTAGGTTGTAGTTTAATGGTATTGTTTGATGTAGTCACTCCAATGGAAGTTTTTAGTAGCTTCCGTGGAGAGACTTTATTATTGGTCGTTGCCTTCATGATAATTCATGGAAAGTTGGAGCAAAGGGGTTTCGTCGAATTCTTAAAACGTGTCTTGCTCTATGGTAACCCGTCCCCTGCTTGGTTGTTGGCAAGGGTATCCTTTCTTTCGGGTACTTTGGCTGCTTTGATCATGGATAATGGCGCCGTTACTTTTTTGAGCCCTCTCGTTTTTCGTCTTTGCGATGAGAATCGTCTTGAAATTGAACCATTCATGATTGCACTGGTAAATTATCTTTGTCTCATGTGTCACCCGTCATGCATAAAATTTAATCATCTCGTTTCATTATTATTATTTTTTTTTTTTTTTAAAAAAAAAAAGGCAACATCTGCAAACATCGGTTCGGTTGCTACAGGTACAAACAAAGTAAATTCCCTTGCTCGAATTTTTTTTTTTTTTTTTTGATTTCTTGATTAATTCTGATCACCTCACCTTTTTGATCGATCGAAACAGTGATCGGAAATGTGAAAAATTTGATCATCGTGGAGACCATTCCCGAAATTTCATTTTTTGAATTCTTTGCTCAAATGACACCCCTTGCTATAATGGGACTCGTATTGAACACGATATTTCTCACGTTTTATTATCGTAAAAGTTTTGCCGATCGAACGATCAAACCTTACAAACCACCAAAGAACATCAATACTTCCCCAACTTCAACAAATCTTTTGCCTCAAAATGCGGTTGCGGGAATAACCGCAACATCACGTGAAATCCCTGCCATGGAATCTTCTTATGATTCTGATGAGGATAATTTCGCGTCAGGAATAATGAGTGATAGTGATGGAAGAGATGAGAATAGTGACATGGAAAGTAATGATGATGAATCATTACATAGTGAAGGAGAAAATTCTAACCTTCTCGCACGTAAAAAGAACACCCTCCTCACTAGACCACAATTTGCCAATGAATTTTCTTCATCACCGGATCGTTTACCACCTCTGAGAAATTATGCTTATGAACAAACGGTTTATATGAATGATGATGATAATGATGTTACAAGTCCATGGGTGATTAGGAGAGAGAGTGGTTTTAATTACAATCAAAGACAGAGTCAACCGGCGTTAACAAGATTTGCTTGGGCCGCGCCAGATCCAGAATCTAATTCGCGTGGTTTACAAGGACTTGGATCAAATATACAAAAACAAACCGAACGATTTATTAGTGATACGAAAAATTTCTTTGGAAATGGATGTCTATGGAAGAATGCTTTTTTTATCACGATAATGTTTGGAATGTATCTGGCATTGTTCCTTGAAAAAAGTTTTGGGTGGTCCACTGTTACCGTGGCATCTTTATTATTATTCATTGATAAAAAGAATGTGTCCAATGTTATCAATAAGATAAATTGGGGTATCGTCGTTTATTTGATTGGTATATTTGGTGTCATGAGAGGTCTTTACGCAACTCCAATACCTGATTTATTATGGTATCAATATGAGGAGATGTTCATTAGACCCGATATACGAAAAATTTCAATATCAATGTTCGCGTTAGCATTTATGTCAACCGTGTTCGCTTTAAGTTTAACTTCCGTACCGGCGGTCCTTTTAATATTACCTTATATACCAAATATAATTGAGCCAAGCCTGAGAAATAATGCTGGATATTTATTGGCTTGGAATGTTGTCTTGGTTGGAAACCTATCGGCTCGTAGAAGTTCTGCTGGTCTTATCGTCTCAGGTATGTCATTTCTTTACGTTTCGAGCACACAAAAATCTATTGATCTAATTTGATGGCTATTTTTTTCTTTTTTTTAAAAAAAAAATTGCTTATTTCAGAAATTGCAAAAGATCAATTATTTGATACACCATTAGTTCGACCTCACGAATTTAAAGTATGGGGGAAATATTCGGTGTGGTCGACTTTTATCATTTCAATCGTTGGTACTTTGATGATTTACATCTCTTCTTAAGTAAATATATTTGAAAGGGAACTGTAAGATTTTTTTTTTTTTAGAATAATGATTTTTTTATTTTTTATATTTTTATTGATTTACAATATTAGACATTATCATACAGTTTGGTGAATTACAATTTCCTTTACAAAAAAAAAAAAAAAAAAAAAAAAAAAAAAAAGAGCTTTTTTCATAGTTTTCTTATCATAGAAGGAATAAATAATGAATTTTTTAAAATCAAAAAGTCAAACCTTTCATTCATTTAATCATCAATTGGAACATGACCAGGCATATTTTCAATTCTACGTAACCAAGCTTTGATTTTAGGAAAACTATCAATAGAATATCCAGCTACAAGAATTTTTTTTTTTTTTTAAAAAAAAAAAAAAATTATTAAAGATCCAAATTAACTTTCTTTTTTCTTGAGAAAAGAAAAGATTAAGTACCTTCCTCAGCACAATGAGTATAAGCATAAAGAGCAATATCGGCAATAGTGTACTTATTAGCGACGAACCAATCCTCATTACTTAAATGTTGTTCCATGATATTTAAAGCTTCATAACCTTTTTTTTGACGCTCAACGATTTGATCAAGGTATTGAGGATCTTCACCTTTATTCAATAAAGTTATCCAAAATCTTAATGTACCAAAATTTGGTTCATGAGAATATTGTTCCCAGAACAACCATTGCATTATTTTTGCTCTGTCTATTGGATTTGATGGAAATAATGGTGTACCATCCGAAATAAACGTCAGGATCGCGTTGGATTCTGTTAGAATCGTTGATTGCGTTTCTACGACGGTGGAGGAATTCTCATTTTGACTTTCATTGGGAGTGGAAGAAGGGGAAAGAGTAGTAGGCTTGGCAAGTTTGTGAACGTAATCTGGTGGGATTATTACCACTGGAACTTGTCCATATGATGAAACGTTGTTTAAAAAATGATCGGTACGCGTTTCTCCTTTTCTTATATCGATATCAACACGTAAATGCTGTATTCTCAATAATGAGAATAATAATCGAACCTATAACGTTTAAAGGTTTTAAATCAAAAAAAAAGTGAGGTTAGTTAAAAAGTATTTAACTTGAAAAAACAAAAATTACCTTGTAACAATTTCCTGAAGGAGCATAATCATATAGAGTAATCACTGTCATATTTTAAAGAAAAAGAAATAATGGGAAATAAACTGGAGATTTAAAAAATCCGTACCGCATGAATTGATTGGCTAAAATCCTGAAATTCTTAATTGATAATCATGTTTACAAATTTCAATTTGATTTTTCCTCAAAGGTGAATTATTATAACATTTATTTTGTTGCATTTTGCGATTTGTGATCACTAATTCGATTTCTTTATTTCGATTATTATTTTGAATTTACTAGAAAACTTTTATTTATTTTTTATTTTAATGGAATTAATATATATATATTTTTTTTTATAAAAAAAAAAATTTGATTATGATAGAAAATCAATTTAAAAAAGCCAAACATATAAAAAATTTCAAGAAGGATAAAAAAGTAAAAAAGAAAAGTTATTGAATAATTGGAGAAGAAATTATTAAGAAGAGAATAGTAGAAAAGCTGAAAAAATGAGTTAAAGAAAAGAAATATATATAAAAATTGAGGTATTAGCATGAAGAAAGAGTTTATGGAAGAATGATGAACAAATTATACAAAAAAAAATTATTTTAAATTATCAAGATTTTATTTATTATTTATTTAAGTAAATATTTAATATAATGTTTGATTGATTAGCTAAATTAAATCTCTTATTAACTGTGTAAAATAAAAAATGATATAGGTTATAAGGAAGTAGATTCATATGATTTATATAAGTTTTTAATAGAAGGATTCATCTGATATACTCTGTCAATTATTGTAAGTAAGTTTTGAATTTTTTTTTGATAAACAAACAGATTTTACATGCTTTTATCAGTTTAATTATGAATTACTTAGTAAAGTTAAAAGATAGTAAAAGAAATAATTTAATACAGTCAACTCTTGATATAGGAACTCTTGATATAACGAATTTTTTGAACAAATATAATAAAAATACTCTTATTATAGTGAATTGGCTAATTACATCTCTTAAAATCTTCACTATAGCTTTATAGTGAAGTTGATGTTTAAGATATAGAGTTCGTTATAACAAGAGTTGACTGTATATATATTAAAGATAAACAGAAAGATATTTAAGATACTATTAAAAAGAAAATGATCTAAATTCAAAAAACAATTAGAAAAAAGATCTATCTGATAAATAAGATTGAATTTTTTCAAAATGATGATTAGATCTAAAAATAAAATTACATAATAATTAAAAGAATTATTAGTATTTGATAATAATAAGAAAACTAAAAGAAAAATATTACTATTATTTATATTTAATGAAGCTAAAATATTAATTAAGAAAAATATATATTATAAATAAGAATGTTTATAATATGTATTAATAGCTTTATCTACTTATATAACAGGTAACTGCTTATCTAATATTATTACTAATATAGCATTTAAGATATCAAATTTTATATTAGTTACTTATTATGATAATTTATATTGCATTTAAAGAAAAACTAAAATAATTTTATACTTATCTTTTTATTATATTATTATATTAGATACCTTTAATGATGAAATATATAAAGTTAGATACATTTAATTAAATAATATCTTTATAATATTTTTTGTTATAGGTAATCTTTTAAAATAGATTATTCAAGATTAAGGATTTGATCATAGATAAATGCATATTAATTTCTAAAAGAATATTAGAAATAACAAAGTAAATCTTTAATCTTAATGATTGGATCTTAAAAAAAGGAAATTAAGAAAATCTGTTTTAGAATTAATTATTATTCTTAAATTATGATTATGTATTAATGTATGAATTACTATTAGAATTTATTATTAGTTATATCAAATATTTGTAAATCAGTGATGACATATTATTTATTTATTCTAAAACTAATAATGTTATCTATTTATTTAATAAATATTAACAATAAAATAAATTTGCAGCTTCTTATTAGCATATTTATAAATGTTTTTAAGATAGTTAATTAAAGGTAGATTTAAAGGTAAGTAGATTAATCTTGATAATTATATGAGATAAATATTGTTTATTTAAAAAGCAAATAAATTTATAGTTTAATATTAACGTTAATAATATCTTAATATTTTATTTTATTTTATAAAAATATTATAAAAATATTAAATCAAAATACAAAACTTAGTACTAAACTTGATATTTTATTATTAGGTCAAAAAAATTAAAGAAAAGAATTATAAAATTAGAAGAAAAATTGTATAAAGTATATAAAAGCTTCTTGCTTTAAAAGTTTTTAAAGAAAGACTTTTATTGAATTTGTAAAATGTAATGATTAGGCTTATTTACTTTATTTATATTACATATACACTAATATTAAATCAAGCTTCTTGAGTTTTTTTAATGTGATGTAACAGTTATTTGCAAGAAAAATCAAGCTGATTTGAATTCTATTGTTACTTGTTAAAAAGAAATTTCAAAAAGATTTCTACTGATAAAATTAGTATTATTCTAGAACAAATTAAAAATTATTAAAACTAAAAGGATCTAGAATATCTAATGTTAGTAACATCATTACTTTCTTCTGATAGTGTTGACATTAATAAATTTGCAAAAAAAAATCTATTTATAGCATTTTACATGCAGCTTAATGCATTAAGATATTTCATGAAAACTATGCTTATGTTATAGCAAGAATCTTATGATCTTCAGAATAAAAAGAATATAAAATTCTAATAAAAGAATGAGTCCTAACGTTTATAACATAAAGAAACCTTAGAAATTTATATTCTTAGATCATAAACAAAAAATACAGATGATGATATCAACAGGCAGTATGTAAAATTCACGTGCATAATATACACATGAGCACATCAAAATTTTTTGTGCACAAATGACATTACAAAAATGTGCACATTTTGCACATGATTTAAATTATGATCATTATAAAGCTATTGTTACACTTGGAAGAAATGTATAGTGATTGGCTCATGAGATTATTTTCTTTTTATCTGATAAGAATAAAATAAACTGTTTGAGAAAAAAAATTTTTTTTTTCTGAAAAATCCCGAAATAATGGTTATTTATTGTTTCTTTTAAAACATTGTTTACCACCTTCAGCGCAAGTAAATCCGTGGTGAGCATTTATTATCAAATAAGTAAGAAAAGTAAGATTGTTGTCGGTAATTAGTTTGTATTTATTTCAGGATTGTAATGTAAATATAAAAGAATTAGTTGTATTAAGTGTATTGAGTATAGTGATAATAATAATAATATTCAATATTATTATTATTCATTTTTTTATTCATTAAAAAATATAATTGAGTTTTCTATGATTTATAAGGAGGAGGAGGTTCCACAAAGATATCTTGAGAAAGGCAAGAACGTTCATGTGGATGATATGAAGAAGGATAAATTGAATGTTCTCTTGTAACAGGATTAAAAGTGCATATTTGATGACTTTCATCATTATTCAATGCTAAACTAGTAAACATCCATCTTCTATGATAAGCTGTTGACGGTCGAGAGGGCAGTGATAAATCTGCATCTATTGTTCCGCAGCTTACAACACTGTTTATTGAAGTACGAAAACTTTGACTTGATAAAACACTTGCAGATGTTGAATTGATAGAATAAACGGTTTCAATGTCATCAAACGCCGCCCTTTGTTGAGCTGAACACGAGCAAGGTAAAGTATATGATGAGAAATATGCCAAATTAATAAAATATATATATATGTGTTCAACGATTATTATATTTACCCTTTTGTCGTTTCTTAAACATATTTAAAAAAAACAAAATCAAGAAACAAAGAACAAGCAATAAAATAAAACTAAGGATAACAATTTTTTCATTTCGTTCATTTAAAGTCTTATGGATTCTATTTGGAGTATCTCTTTTATACACGAGTCCACCTGTGAATTCATGTTTTAGTCGAGTTTCTCCGGCAGCCAGAAATTGAGATAGAATAAAGGGCATTGTAGCGAATTTCGTGTTTTTTTTTTTGTTTTTATATATATATATATTTGTTTATGAAAAAATGAATTATACTGCTCGCATAACAATAAAGTAAGTAGCAAGAATACATTCGTATCAATAAGTTGTCAAAAAAATGTTTCTCTAAAAGAAAGTTAAAACGTTGATTGCCCTTTAGCTTTTGTCCTCTTAATCACTTCCACATGTAACAATAGACCCGCTATATTTCCCAAATGTAAGCTCAATCAAAAGAGTTATATCTTTATTTAAAAGAAAAAAAATCTATTCATCATTTAATTAGTTGTATATCACTTCTTAATTTACTCGATATTGAAATTTATTATCACAATCAACTAAATCGGTAGATGTCCAATTCAAACCTTTTTATTTTATATTTTTGCAATTTCCCATGCAGCAAATAAATTTTTTTAATAGATTGTTTTCATTATGCACTAAATCTCGTATCAAATTTTCAAATTAACCAATCATAAAGTTATCTTTAGAACTTTTAATTAAAGGAATGTATGATCAGTTTATTTTGACACGATTTTCGTGTCACCTTTTCTATTTCTGCTATTAAAATTGCTAAAAGTAATTTTTTTTTATGGTAAATCATTGTAAATGTGACATTATCATTTGACTTAAATTAAACTCAAATCCTTTACTTATATTTTTCATTCCCCACCCCCAAAAAACGTCTTTTTTATTTTTTTCAATGAATTGATCATCACGCTTTCCGATCAAGTTGGTCAAGCTACAAGTTCAAGTTCGACATTTTTGATCATCAAAATAATATTTATATTTAATCTTGTATGACAAATGACTTATAAAAACAACGAATTTATTTATTCGAACAATTATTAATAATCTAAACAAATATTTTGTTTGTCTAACAATATTTGCCTTGACCAAATCTCGCAAATAAGCAGAAATGATGATTTATGCTAAATTTTTTCCGTGATAATAAAGCAATCCCCAGTAGACGGGGACTGCAAGTACAAATAAAAAAAAAAAAAATCCTGCATTTAATAAAATCATCATAGTTAAGCGCATCAGAAAATCGTAAGAACTCACTTTGAATATTTTTGAGCATCTGGAATAGTTTGAGCTTATTCCCTTAACTCAACCGCAACATCAGTTCCACTGGATAAGACTCATCGCTTCATCTTACCAAAAGTTTCTTAAGATTCCATTTTTTTCATTGTAAATGTCTTAATTTGTGTCATGATTCTCTGCGGTACTAGCAAAAAAACTCGGTAGATGCGTCAGTTGTAAGATCTTCCGCAACATCATGAGATTCAGCGGGAATCATTTTTCTATGTCGACACTAACCGACGACTCCAGAACGCCAATCTCGCAACCATTTGATGTGAAGTGAACTCAGATAAGACTTTTCATCTAGTGTATGCTGATCAATGGTAGTTCAGTATGCTTTATCCGTTGATCTTTTTCCTGTACCTCCTTCGAGAAATCCACGACTTCTGGGATGTCGAGTTTATCTGAATTAACCAAATTTAATATACCTCGCGTAAATTTATAAACATATACCTTGAAGTTGCCAAGTTCAGCTTTGGCTTTATTACGAACATGAATATAAAGTGGCTAGAAACGAACGTGTTTTGCATATTTTGAGTGCAAATAACACTTGTCAACAGACTGTAAGCTAAAAGGCTTTCACAAAGGCCTGTACATTTATTTGAACACTGTCGTCATAAGCGTTTGGCGATATTCTAGCGTGGATTTGTTGGTGTAACCCGATCAGAGGTGTGAATTAGAATATCCGTCACGCACCTTGAATGTCACATCCTTCCCAAATGGGAAGTAGCAAATAAGATGTGAACACAAAATAAGTAATCATCTATTCGTTCTGTTGATATTAATTAAGCATCAATAAAAACAATGGCAACTTACCTAAGCCCATTAATAATCGTTTAATAAATTTTTACAGAGTATATCTCGGAATTATGGTGTGGGGGGGGGGGGGGGGGATAAATTGCGATGAAAAAAACGTATTAAAAACTATCAATCATAAGAAAAGGAGAGACTCCAGTACAAAGGGAATTGTTTTATTATAACGGAAAA
>CAJVPQ010000511.1:0-26690 GCA_910591825.1 Funneliformis caledonium
TCAAAACTTTCAAACTCAATTATCTCAAAATCAGGTTTACGGTAGTTTCTGACTTTTCTACTGCAAAGGCCCCATATAATTATTTAATTCATTATAATAGATTATACAAGAAGTTGTGAGTGATAATAAGAGTGTAATTGAATATCTTTTAAAATATTGAGGATATGTAAAGTTATCAAATTCAAGAATTTATGATTATAATATATATTTTATTATAGTATTATTATAGTATGGATTTTTATCATCTTTATTAATCATGTAAATAGGAAGTATTGTGAAAGATCTTATAAAAGGTGATTCAATTGTTAAAAATTTTACTGTTACAAATGAGTTGCAGATTTGGTAACCTAAAAGTAAGAATATTAATTTTATAAAACTAAGTTTTCTTATGATAACATATTCTCTTAATAGATTATTTTTATAAATATTAAATATATATAAAGGGTTCCTTATTTTATGATATATTTTATCATATAATAGGCAAATCTTTTATCTGTTATATATTGAGTGTTCATATAAATATTTCATATTAACAGTATTTGAGGGTGATAAAAAACTATCCATGAATCTGCTTCTGTTAAACATTTATAAATATAATAGTAACTTTCTTCTTAATAATAAATTATAGCATTAAATGAACGTGAAAAAATCTTTCTTATATGTTTTTCCTATGATAACTGGTCTTTAATATTATGCATTGCAAGTGTATATTTGATGTATTACTCAGCTATATAAAGTTCAGATTCATATAAAAGATCAGGTATTATAAAACATATTACATCATTTTCAATCATATTATTGATAAGATTGATAATCTAATAATAACTATGTATATGTGTAGCACTTCTATTCTAAAATTCAATCCTATCAAAAAAATTTGTGATCTTACCAAAATAATAAATTCAGGTTTTTATAAAGTTTTTTTTAAAGATTGAAATCTGTGTATAAAATAATTTGTACAGTAAAATAGTCTATTGGTTAAAAGAATATCACCATTATCATTATTAGAAAGAATATCATGAAGGTGTAATCAATAACTTTAGTCATACTAAGTATTATAAATAAGATTGGTAATCCAATCTTATGAATTATCACGTTTAAATAAAGTTGTTTTTAATTATAAAAGGAGTCTTCAGTATTTATAAAAATAGGAATAAGTATTGTTTTAGATATTATGAGATGAATAGAAACTGAATTGAAGTAATTCTTTAGCAGAAATTACTGTTATTACTATAAATAAGATGAGATCATAAAAGTAAATGTTGTGTATTTTAATGATGCTTTAATTTTTCAAATTAAAGGTATAATCAGGAAAGCCAATAATGGTAAAATCTCTATCTATATCAATATTCATTAATCTTTACTTAATATATTTTTTATAAGTTTTTATACAGTTTTCATTTATCAATTGAATTATTTTGTATACATTATAAAAGTGATCTTTACCACCTGTAAAAGTTCAGGAAATATTAAAGATTCTAAGTTTATGTCATAAGTTAAAATTAGTAATCGTAATAATTCACTCTCTTAAATAAAACTTGCTATAAGTCTTATGGTGAAAATCCTCATTATAGACTTCACTGAGAAAATCATATTTTAGGACAACTATATCATATGTATTGACAGAAAATGTAATTAAATCAGAATGAATATGTCTTATTTTTGAAAAAGAGTTATCTAATCCATTATTTAATGATAAAATAGATGCAAAAAGACAAAGATAAGGGTTATTTTGTGTTAACCAAACAGCAGCTTGTTATAGAGTTTCATCATGAATTAAAATTTCAAAATCATTAACAGAATGATTATTCTCATTTAGTTTTAAAAAAGCTTCTAATATTCTAAAATATAATGCATAAGTCTTGATATTATGTAAATAGTTAATAATTTTAGTGAGATTTCTATATTTAGAATAAAGGTTGCTATTTGGTATTCTTCTCAGGAAATAGTAAAGATAAATAAGTAAAAGATGATTTCTTTTATGCAAAGAAACAGAAAAGATTTCTTTTGGTAAAGAAGATAGATAAGGAAAAAAGAATTTTATAAAGTGTTTCTTATATGATTTGCATGTAAAAATTTTTAATTTAAAAATATAGTTGGTATTTAAATTAAAAGATGAGGAAATATTAGATATATGTTGTTGTAAAGAATAAATAATTAATAGATCATAAAATATCTAGGATGCTTTTTCAGAATATAAAATTTTTCACAATATATACAAGGGATTTATAAATATTAAGCTAAGATATTATTTTGAAATCTATAATATAATTTCAAAAAGATCTCCAATACAATATATTAGATGCATAAGATGATGATCTTTGAAGATTAATAGATAAATTTATTAATGATTCAACGTTAGAATTATTATTAGGTATATCAGATAAATTTATTAAAGTTTTATAATTATTATCATATATATATATATTATGAAGTTAATGAGTTATTTCTTATTAGTATGTTTTTTTCTAATTTCAGATTTATTTTGGGATTATTTTTTTTTGCATTTTAAATATTTAAATGATATCTTTGTAAGTTTTTTTCTTATTATAAATTTATTATTTTGTTAAATAAAAAAAAAGATAATAATATAATATATTTTTCATTTATTTATTTCATTTGAATTATTTATTTTATTTATTATAATACCTAAGAAATAAGTTTTATACGAATACAAACAATAGTTATTGTATTTTTTTATTATATTTTATTTTATTGTATAATGTATAAAATGCTAAAAATATTAAATAAATATATATGTATAATATTATTAAATAATATTTACATAACATTTTATTCAATCAAAATCGATTGTTTTTATAAATCATGTAAAACATTTTTTTAAATTTTTATACTTCCAAGGATTTCAAAATCAAAATCTACAAAAAAAAGGTAGAAAAAGAATTTTAGCATACATTTTTATAGGTAAATAATTAATTTGCATTTCTTACATTTAAGATTGCTAGATGAAACTTAGAGATTTTGCAAGTTATCTAAATAAAAAAAAGTAAAATTTAGCAAAGTTATATTAAATCTTATTAAAAAATTTGCAAAATTCTAGAAAAGGTAAAACTATATTAAAGCTTATAAAAATGTAAAACTGTATCAAAATTTTAGTAAAAAATTAGTGAAATTATAATTTAAATATTTTGTCAAATCCAAAATGAGTTTAGATAAACAATCTTATCCATATTATTGAATTAATCTTTTAAGGATTTCAGAGTTAAAATCTATAAAAAAAAAAAACAGAAAAAAAATGTTAATATACGTTTTTATAGGTGAATAACTAACCTACATCCCTATACTACTAAAATAATCTTTCAAGAAACTCAGAATCAAAATCTACAAAAAAAGAGCATGTCCTGATATGGTATATTAAACGCTTTTAATTTAATTTTTATTGTTTTAAAAATGATGATAAGAGAGATTTTATAGGAAAATTGCAAAAATATTTTTGTTTTAGATTGTAATATAAAAAAAAAAATAAAGTTTTATTTTTTATAATAAATCAATTTTTTATTTGTTTACAAAAAATAAATAAATTAAAATTTAATTTTCTTTTTTTATATAAATTCAAAAAAAAATACAAAAATTTTTAAATTAGCTTCGCTATTAATTTTGTTAAATAAATAAAAAAAAAACTAAAAATTTAAAATAACAAAAAATAAAATTTAAAATTTTAATCAAATAAATTTAGGAATAAAATAACTATTCTTCTTATAAAGCATTATTATCAATTATAGATTAGTAGTAGTAGTAGTTGTGAAGATCATATCGGCAACTACTAATAGGATAGAATTTGCTTCTAAGATTTCAGAGACATACCTATTTTTAATTCCATTCATTTGACTTAAAGTTTTCTACCTTATTTTGAAGTAGCATCTTAGAGGTATGATTTATTCGATTATTACTTAATGATAATATTAAATTATAGTATATTTAAAGCTTGTTGACTATTATTATTATTTCAATTAGTAAAAATCAACAAAATGTTTTTAAGTTTAAACGTATGCTTTTTAGGAATCATTTTATCTTAGATGATTTTATCAATCATAGATAAAATATATCTACTAATATAGTAATTATTAATCTCATAGTTTATTTTATTAAATTAATCTTATTCATAAAATACTTTAGATTGAGATCATAAATGCATCAATTCAAAATTCATACTATTCTCTTTCACTTAAGTTCTCTTCAACATAAAAATCAAGATGTAATTTCCCATTTATATTTTTTATAGTTCTAATTATATGCTCTAATATTATTATATTTAATTTAATAGATAGCATAATATCATAATATAAATTCTGTATAATTTTTATTAATATAGCATTTACCTAGTTATTTCATTTATAATAAAATAAATATTAATTTAATTAACAAGATTAAAAGAATTTGATAAATAACATAAAATGAAATTAATTACATACAGAATAATATCTAGAATATGTAACAAATTTTCTTTTCAAAGAAACTATATTACTAGTATCAAAATCTATAATCTAAGATTCAATATTTTGATCTGATGAAATAAATGTCTTAACTTTTAAATATATAACTTTCATTAGGACATTATTATCAATTCTAGATAATGCAGTAATCTTTTTAATGGTAAATTCTTGGATTAATCATTCTGTATATTCATGGATATAGCAAATTGTAAAAATCTTTGCTAAGATTATTTTAATTTTAATTTTTTTTTATAAGAATAATTTCTTGTTTTGTTTTGATAAAAAAAATGTTTTTTTTTTGTTTTTATTTTTTTGCTAAAGAAAAAATTTTTTTTTCAAAAACTTTTTATTATTTTATTTATTATCTAATAAAAAAAATTAATATAAGCAAAATACAATAAAAAAGAGAGCTTACTAATTTTTGTCAGTATATTTCTGAATTCAATAAATCATTTTTATGTATAAAGATCTCAAGAAATATTTACCATTTAAATGCTGGTTAAGATAAGTTAATATTTGTAATCTAGTATCATTCTGAAAGGCATTTTGATACTAACATTATTTAATTAAAACAATTTATTTTTATGTGTCAATAATTAATAAAAAAATAATATTTTGATTTTATATTGTTAAAAAAAACAAATATTTTTTATTATATAATCTGAAAATAATTATATATATAACCTAAATACGAAAAGTGAAAGGGTGGGGTGTTATCATTCTGAATCTAATATCTACTCGCAATCAACGAGTATACCTAATCGATTAAAATTAAGATTAAGATTAAGATTAAGATTAGAAATACTCTATATTAAATCTGCAGTCAAAATTGCACAAATCAATTTAATCAAAAAGAGTATCATAGGCAAGTGTTTTGTTGATTTTAAAATAAGAACTTTATGAGGATTATTAATATTTTTATTTAAAAAAATTATATCATAAGACTCATATTACTATGTACATAGACCTGAATAGGAAAAACATAGGATCTGTTTTCTTCTCTATGATAAATATCTGTTGATCTCAAAATTTTTTTGAAAAAAAATTCAGAACATGAAATTTTTTATCAGGAATTCTTTAAAAATTCTGGATTTCATCAGAATTTAAAGTATTATTTTAAGCATTACTTAAAAGTCTTGTCAAATGAACTTAAAGTATATATAGTCAGAACTTGATATAATGATTTAGAATAAATTGATTTTGGCTTATAACAAATTTTTTTTCAAATCAAATCCACCTATAATTAATTTTATCACAATATGCTAATTTTATTATAAATTTTGCGATATAATTTTACTGAAGTCTAGTTATTAACCAGTTATATGTATTTATTCATGATAAACTGATAACAATTTTTTTCTATATAATGATCATCATTATAAGAAGTTTTTTTTAATTCTATATGCTGATTTTTTATCAATCTTTACTAAATATAGTAAAGTAATATATTTATTAAATATGTCATAATTGCAAGAATAAAAAATTTTGTTTCTTTTATTAATTCTTCTATTACCATTATGTTTATTGAAAATAAAACTAAGGGAATTACTTTATTTGTAACTCAAAAGCAAAAACTTTGCCAAAAAAAAATTGATAATCCATTTATGCAAAATATTGAACTTGCTTGTTATTACAATATTACATCTAATATGGTTAGTAATATTTTAAAAAAGAAATCTGAATATTTATTTATTTCTAGTTCTGAACTAGAAAGGAAAAGGTTTGAATGTAACAATCAATTTGGCTTGATTATTTGAAAAAATTAAATAAATTGATATGTATTCGTCATAGAAAAATTTTATTATTAGTTAATAATGCTTCAATACATGACAAATAATATGAATTGCTTTCTTTTAGTAATATTGAAATTTATTATTTATCATCTAACACAACTCTATATTTACAACCTTTGGATCAAGGAATCATTAATTCTTTTAAAGTAAGTATTCTAAATTTACTTTTAAAATTATATAGTATTTTAGTATTTTTATTAACATTTTTTATTAAAATTAAGGCCAAGTATAGAAAACTGTTAGTAGAAAATAGAGTTGAAGAATATGATATTTCACAACAGTTAAATATATCTATTGTTCCTGTTAACATTCATAATGCTATTGATTTTGTTGTTGAAGTATGAAATCAGGTTAATTATAATACTATTAAAAATTGCTGGTTGAAAACTGGTATTATTCCATCAGATTGTGATCAAGATGTAGATGCAGAATTTAATTTGATAAGGAGAATGATGAAAACGACTTAAATAGTGCTATACAAAAGTTGTCATATGATGATATTTTACCTGCATTAGAATATATTGATTCTGATAAATTAACTGAAGATGATGTTTTATTAGATGATGATGAAATTGTTGAAACTGTACAAGCAAGTCATGATACAGAAATGGCACAAGATGAAGAAGAAGTTATTTCTAATATTTCTTTAAGTGATGCATTAAATAGTATTGAAAAACTAATTACCTTTTATAATTTTCCACCAGAAAGTTATGAAGTTACTGGTGATGAATTAAAGATTTTGAAGGGTATTAGAAAAAAAATCCTGAGATCTGCACTTCAATTAAATTTAGATGAATTTATAGTTTTTGAATAAGGATTTTATTACTGTAATATTCTTTCTAATAATAGTTAGTTTTTATAAATATAATATAACATTTTTTTTACTAATAAATAAACATTTATTATAAAAAAACTTGATAAAACGAATTATAAAAAATTTATATATTAAGTTTGATATAATAAGAATATTTGTTTTATCGAATATTTGGTATAACGACTTGAGATTACCTTGAATGGAAGGTTCGTTATATCGAGTTCTGACTGTAATAAGTTTAAGAACTTAAGTCTGATCGTAAAGTTAGACCAGTCCGAAAAGATCAGTCTTTCATTTTTCTTAGGACTGAACCAGTTTATAAGTTAGTTCTAGGACCAGTCTATAAGTCAATCTTAGGATCTGATTTTTTTAAATATACGCATCAGAAATAAATTTCTTAATAAGTGCGATCCGCATCATTCTCTAAATTTTATACAAGATAATTCATGTATTTTTTATGTTATATTGTTTGCAAAGCAGTCAAACATTATGCCCTATTGCAATTTTCTTTATTTCAGCAAGAATACAGTAGATGTTCAGACAAAGAATAGTCAAACATTATGTTCCTATTGCATTTTTTTCTATTTCAGCAAGAATACGGTAGAGGTTCAAACAAAGAATTTAACAATAAGTTTGGCCATTTCTATTCCAACATTCACAAATGTAACAGTTATAGTGGGGTTCACTCCGCTGATCATGGTCATGTGAACAAAACTAGCTTAATAATTAAAATTACTCAAAATTTGTAGATTTCCCCCTTTTCTATTGACCGCCAAAGATGTCCACACAATTATTGGAATGGCTATATAAGCACGGACTTTATTATCATAAATTATTCCTAATCTTTCCATACTGGTTCCCAATATAACAATTTTAGCTATGTAGTAGACACTATTCAACAAGACAATAAAATACTTTGTGGATTCTTCGTTCTTGAAAAATAATCCATATATTAAAACGATAAGATCAGTGATAAGTGTGTATAAGACTAAGCCAATTAGTTCAGACCCGATTTCCTATTAGGTTTCGTAGGAAAGAAAATCCGACGAAAAAACTAATGTCAATATAAATTATAGTAATCTTTGAAAATATATATATTAGTATTCTAAGTAAAAACATACTGATTTTTTTCTTTCTTCAATAATCGCTTCTAAAAAAATAATTCTAGTATCACGAGAGGGACAGCTATTGTATAACTCTCTCTGCCGCCTAGTTAGACTTTCACAAGTTCTTTTTAGATGGAAAGGTATATCGTTACCGTTTCCTGAAAATGGACAGTGTAAGTCACTAATAAACTGGAAAACTATTACATGCACAATAATCTTACCCTCGCTAGCATGGCTGTTCTCGATGTTATCGTGGTCCCCGTTCACCATTTTTAAAATACCAGATTGATTTTTATTTCTAAGAGTAAAAAAAAGTAGAATATTTATACTAAATGCATTAATAACGTCATTTTGTGAAAATCACGCACATGACTATTGGGTAGTGACAAACGAAACCATAATAAAAATCGAAACGCGGTATCTGCGACAGATAGACATCACGCCTCAAAAGTTGCTTGGCCCTTGTTCTGTTTACCAATGTTCCAAAAATTCTTCAGATTTTCGAAGATTAACTGAATTAGCTTTTAATAAAGCAAAAGATCACGCAAAAGACCAAAACATGTCTGATCCAGTCTCAATTCTAAAAGGAGAAATAAAGCGCCTTGGGTTCGTCTCAGGCGAAAAAATAAGTTTATTCGCTCATTTTACCGAACATGTAGAAAAAATTGCTGTTGCAGTATCTTGCCTTGATGAGTTCGATACAGACGAAGATAAACGTACTTATTTGAGGTTTTTAATATCTCCGCCTGGTATGCTCTCTCAGATTTTATCAAAGCATGGATAATGTGGCTTGTTTCTCGTCTGTCATATTCGCCAATAACTTACTTATTCTTGTGCTTTTCTTTCCTGCTTCTTATCGTCAAACCCGCCCAAAAAAATCATTCGCGTTATCGTAGAGCAACCTGTTGCCACCGGTAAGTGAGTCGTAATAAATTTTGGTGAACGCGAGTGAACGAGACAGACATTGTTTTAACTTTCATTCTTGTTATTTAATAATCGACGAAAATACTTAAAGTCAAAGAGAAGGGTAAGTAACTACTTTCGGATATATACTCTTTTTTTCTTCATCTAGAGAATGTTTGATAACTTGTGCTATTTCTTATCTCTAGCTATATACTACCAGTATAATCAATCAAGGGTATTTCCTATGAAAAACAGCACATGGAACGATCTTGTTAGATTATTTGAAGGCCTTCAAAAACTTTTCGGTCTTATGGGCTCAATGGTGGAGACTTTATTATTGAGAATAAAAAAGTGAAATTCGACTCTAAAGAAGCCTTCATTGAATTCATTGATAATTGCCAAAATTCGCTTAGAAATCCTGTTATAATATTAGATATGAAAGGTATATAATCATTTGTCGATTATAAAATAAATCATTGTCTAACATAAGAATTTGCAGGCCCCCGCATGACATATACAGAAATTCTAGATACTTTACCAACACCATCAAAACTTGGAGAACCTGAAGAATGGTATTTTATTAACCGCAATGAAGCTATTTGACTCAATCACCGCCCGCCATCAGCTTCTAGCACCGTACCTGTTACCATCACTGTGAGGAAGACCCAGAAAGCAGTGACAACCTTTTCACCTATAATTTTGTCTTGAGAGGGCTAAATTTTACACCAAAGAAGAAGAGCGTCGAAATAAAGCAAATAATTTATTATAACAGTTAAAATTAAACTCTTTTAACAAATAAATTAATAGCAAAAATAACAAAATGATTTATATACGGTAACGCTTCTATAAATGCATACTCTCTCTTGATAGTTTAAATCCTAAGCCTAAACTTAGGACTTAGAGCGATATTCTATATGTGCGAGGTGATGCAAAAACAACGTCAGGTAATATATTTAACTAAATTGATTATTAACTCTTTAGCGATAGTAATTTGAGTTACATCGTATATTTGAATATTTTGTTCTATTATTATTAATTGTGCAATATTAATTAAACCTTTTAAAACCTTTAAACATAAAGAACATACAATAATTTCTTCTTTTTTTTTTATAAATTATTCTTGATATTGTATTTTTTTAGCCATATTAAAAGCAACATTGATTACTTTATAAACTTTGTCATTTTTATACATTGAACTTTTGTGATTACGGAAGGATAAAAAATTTTCATGATTTTCATTGCATCAGCAGATCTGAACTAAAAATAAAGTTCGGCTGTTGATCAAACAAATTATTTTTTGAATACACGAGCAAAAATTTGTAAATTAGAATTCCTTATATTATCCAAGGGAATGGCGCTTTTTATTGGAAGGTACTCGTCAAAATTTCTATTATAAAGTTTGGTCCTTGTTATTTACCCTCTACTTAAATCTTAGGTTATCATTGGATACTCACCCTCGTGATCTTGAACATATCTTTGACAAATATGGACGTCTTAATCGATTGGAAGTGAAACGAGGTTACGCTTTTGTTGAATATCAAGACGAGAGAGATGCATCTGACGCAATGAAAGAAACTGATGGTTTGGTGTGTATATTAAGCTAAAGTATGGACATTTAAAATGAGGTTTTAATTATAGAAAGTTTTTTTTTATAATTTCGTTTTATTATAATTTCTATTAGCGAGTACGCGGAAATCGTATTGTTGTTGAATGGGCAAAAAATGGTGGTAGAAAACCAGGTAAATTTTTTTGAATCAAACAAAAATTCCATTAAACAGCATTATACATCGATTTTAAATAATTATTAATTGTCAGCAGTATCATATTAACAAAAATAATTATCTTTGGTTTTTAGCCGAAAATCAGTGCTTTAAGTGTGGTAGAGAAGGTAATATCATACTGCTTTCGCCTTCTAAATGGTAATATTAATCTAAATTCTAACCTACAAAATCTTTAAGGTCATTGGGCAAAGGATTGCCGTTCGAGCCGTAGAGAAAGGCGAAGGAGCAAGAGTCCAAGAAAAAGGTTTGTTTTCGTTAAGATTGTTTTATGTTAATATTTTTCTTATTTTATATTGCTTTCAAGAAAGACAATTGTTAGGTTTGGGGAGAAGTTCAATTTGTTAAATCAGCTAGACCATAGTCAGTGTTCGACGAATCCGTTTCAACCGTGTGGTCAGGACAATAATTTATTTCACATTAGCCGAAAGTTATATATAGAAAAACATTTTATTATTCTAAAAAATTAGTGCTTGGGACAGGAGGATGAGCCTACATTTTTTATTGGAATTTAATTGTTCCGCGGGAAGAATTATATACTATTCAAAAGACTACCAGAGTATCAGTCCGACCAACCTAAGATTATTGAATAATGGTGGTTTAAAACCCTGTCCGTATCTGAAAGCTCTCGGAAATTTGAATGGTCGAAATATTGAATTCCGTTTCAAAGAATCACCGTCAGCTTTCTTTCCCGCCGAAATGTTCATAAATTTAATATTTATATGTATAATGTTCAGCGAGATTTAGTTCCTCTTTAAACCCTATCTCACTATTCTTTGATCCCGAATAGAAATTTTTAACATAATATTGATATTTTGTAGATCTCGTTCTCGTTCACCTAAGCGATCATTAACACCTGCAAGACGTGATCGTGATGATAGATATTATAGGAGATATTCTGATGATGAAAGAGATAGGAGGCATAGTCATGATGACAGACGTTATTCGTAAGTTTATTTCTGAGAATTGTCTATTACCAATGAATTTTTAAAAGTTTTATTGAATAAAGATGATTATATAGTTCGGACAGAACTTCTAGCGAACGAGGTCAAAGTTAAAAAAAAAAACGAGAAAAAAAAACAGAAAAAAATTAATAATAATAATAATTATAAAATAAAAGGTTAATCATATTCTTTAAATGATCGTTATATAGTTGGTTTGTTTGAACTTAGGTGATAATTTTTTTTTCATTGTCCGTATATAATAATACTTGGTATGTTAAAAATATGATATTGTATCCTTTACAACATTTACGATTACATTTGAAAATAAATTCCGAGATATCTGAAAAACAAAATTAGGTGAACTTGCTCTCTTACACAGAATTATTTTTGATATTATTAGAAAAAATGTGGTATAGGTAGGTGCATTACGATAATATTTGATTTCAATTAGAGTAATATTTATATTTATATCGAATAATAAATTCTTATCACCCAAAAATTCCAATTAGGTAAAAGACAGTTCTTTTTTTTTTCTTTTAAAAGAAAAAAAAAAAATATTTGGAAAATTTTTTTGAAATATCACTAATATATGCCCTCCAAATTGATAAAATCTAAAGTTGAGATTTCCAATATATATATATATATATATACCATGATAAAATAATGCGACTGTAATGTGATTTTTCAAAAAGGGGAAGATTTAGGTAAATGGAAGAATGATAGTGATTGCAAACTCAAGATCAACAATTATAATACAAATTATAAAACAAAATCAAGTGTATAAATGCCACTTGTTAAACAATTAAAAAGAGAGAAAGAACGGACTGACATTAAAAAAAAAGTTGAATATTCAAGTTTTTCGACTTTTAAATCGATGACATCCCACAATCAAAGAAATATTGACTACATATTTAACAAAAAAAAATAAAAATATAAAAATAAAAATATATAAAATAAAATAAAAAAAGTCTCTGATTTATTTTACGTAGGAACTCTCATATTTCCATCATTTAATAATGTTTCGATCCAATACAATATAATTTGAAATGAACGCATAGTCCAGCTTTCATCGACTACGTCATGAGGTAACCAATCACTATACGTAAGGGCCCCTTGGTTGTTATCAAGAACAAACACAGATGTAATAATTCCGAAAAGATAGATTACAAGTGTGTATAATTCGAATGTAACAGTGCTGTTGACCACCACATTGTTCTGCTGAACAGTCATATTCTGATTACGCGTAACAAGGGCTTTTGAAGATTGCATTGCCTGTTCGATTTTTTCCGACGACTGTGGCTATAATTTAAGAAAGGTGAATAATAAATCAAAATAACAAAAATTTCTGAATTCAAGTCACATACCTCTATTTCTGGGACTGGCGCTACAATATTCAATGAAAAATTATCGAATAGTATTATTAGTACAATTAATGACGAAAAGAAGATTCATGTATTAAATAAATTATTAATCTAAAAATTAATAAAGATTAACCTCGTCGCTTGCTTCTTTTTGTTGGTTGACGTGTAAGCTTAGAATGTCTCACTAGATCGGTACTATCTCCGTCAACACTATTCCTAATTTGTCTATCTCTATCTCTCTTATCATGTGGACCTGGCATATCTCGGTTCCTTAAAATACCTTCAATCAAGGCATATTGAACCCCTAATTCTGAAGATAATATTTGATATTGAGATTCGATATCCCTACCAGAGGTATTTCGTGTAATTCCATTCACATCTGTTACTTGACGGCGACTTCGTGATCCACTTTGTTTTCGGCTTGTATGGTCGATATCTGTACCACGATATCTGTCTAATTCACCAGATCGCGAATGCGATTGTTCTTCACTAGCGTTTATATCTGATGTGTCATCTTTACGCCTTCGTTGAGTCTAGTAATGAATTTTGTCAACATATTTTCTTAATATAGCAATTTCTAACAAAAAGAATTCAGCTACCTTAATAAGTTGTCGATCCCTTACATCATCTGTGTTTGAGTCTGAACCACCTTCTTCTATCGACGCGAGTGCATGATTAATTATTTCTGTTGCCAGATTATTCTATTATTTATCGTAAATTTTAATTAGATTTTTTATTTTTATTTTTTTTTTTTAAAAAAAAAATTTATATATATTAAATAATTTATTACCTTGTTGTTATTTATGTTATCAATTTCACTGATAGCTTCAAATTCAGTAAGCCTATATTAAGGATAATATGCTAAAATAATCTTATGAAAAAGTATTCATAAAGATAAAACAAAGGATATTTTTTATTAACATTTAACACTCTGCTACTTCTTTCCATTTCTTCCAACTCAAGTTTTAATTTATCAATAGTTTCTTTTAAGTGCAAATTCTCATTACTAAGTTCGGCCTCAAGTCTTTGAGCAGCTATTTCCAGTTTGCTTAATTTATCTTCTAAACGCTCACGATCATCAATCCACTTTTGAAATTTTTTTTAAAAAACAAAAGATTAGATCATGCTAAGGATAATATCTAACTAAAAATAAATAAACAATAATAATCAATATCATACCGTCTGTTTTTGATCATGAAATTGACTAAGCGTCCGTTGATTATTGTTCAATTCATCTTCTTTTTCTCGTACAAGTCCTTTCAAACTTTCGGCTTCCACTGTTTTTTTTTTTTTTTTTTAAAAAAAAAAAGAGTTAATAAATAAAATTTTATTTAAATAACAATAGTTAAATAAATGATTTTAGTGTACCGCATTGTTCTTCGTATTTTGTCTTAAAATGGAGATAAAGTTGCTTCTGGCTAGTTAAATTCTTTGCTAATTTCGATATTTCTCCTTCCAACTAAAATATTAGGTTGTAAGAATGAAAATAAAAGTGAGACCAATATCTAAGTTTATCTACTACTTGAAAAATTTAAGAATTTAATAATGTGATTATAAAATCAAATTATAATTTCTTAAAATAGGAAATTGATTATAAATAAAAATAATATAATATATACTGAAGAAATTTGGTGCAAATTCGTTTTTTCTTTGCCTTTATGTTCTTGAATTTCACGCTTTTTAGCGGCCAGGTCTGCTTTTGTTTCATCTAATTTGTGTTGCAATTCTTCGATACGATCCTCATGTTGACGGGCTACGGAAGCCAAATGACGTTCAGATTCTTTGAGGCGCTTGGTAAGATCAACGGTATGACGGTAGAGGCGACTGAGTTGAACAGCAGGATCGTCATTATTATTCTATAAATTGTATAAAAAAATTATTTTTCAAATAATTTTCTTTATTTATTCCTACAAAGATGATAGTAACCATACACTTGTTATTAAATTAGAAACGGCCTCGTCAATTCCACCATTCCCCTCAAAAGACTCGATAGTTTCTTCCGGTGTGTCATAGGGACTAGCAAAAGATGAAGAAATCATGGCAGGTGATTCATAAAATCCGGACGCAGATAAACGTCTGGAACGACTTGGAGATGCACTAATATTTCGAGGATTAAAATGATCGTCTCCCTACGTGATAAAAACAAAAAATTTTGTTATATGAGAATAATAATATTAAATGCATATATATTGCGATTCGAATAGTCGAAAACTTGCAATAATACACACATCAGGTTCTTGAAGCATGGCTTCTCTAGGTGCATTTGGCCTATTTCGCAAATTACTCCGAAATGATCTAAATTTGGTTTTAGTAATAGGACCAGATGTAACTTTATTATTATTATTAGAAGGGACTGATGGCCGAAGTTTATCTATGAGTTGGATCACATCATCAACTGAAACTTCCATATCAGGATTTTGTTCACAGAAATTCTGAAATGTGGGTCTATTTTCGTCATTTAAAAGACTTTCGGATTGGTTCCGTTCGAATAATTCTATCATAGAGAGGAGATCTCTGGTAGCAATTCTCCCACAGTTATCTTTATCAAAATCTACGAAAATTTGCTCCAACTTTGATTTCATAGCATGTTTATTTTGTGAAATCTATAAAATATAAGAATAAATTTATATTTGAAATTATGCCTTAAAAGTAATTGTTTATATTAAAAAGATAATTATTGAAAAAATTATAATAAGCCTGAAAATATCAAAGTATCATGTATTGAATAAAATAATAATTATACATTTAATTTCGATTCTTAATAACCTTTTTTTTTTTTAAAAAAAAAAAAAGTCTGCATATAATGTTAAGCTTGATTCAGCAACCAACCTGTTCGGCCCTAGAATCATCAGAAACAGTTTGATACCCGTCCATGTTAAGCGGGTTTACTTGAATGTTCATAACGATGAAATATGTTTATTTTCTTGAATCGTCAAAAAAGATTACTTTTCAACACGAAAAGCTTTAAAAAGGGTATGGTTATTCGTATAATTAAGGTTGTTCTGTAGTTGGGTGTTCGTATGCTATATAATTACGAGTTAAAAAATGTGAAGTTATATATCGAAAAAGGTGGTAGCTTTGGCGCTCGATTAAAATAGAGGTCTATTTTTTTTTGTAAACAGTTATTTATGTGTATTTATTAGCAAGTAGGATTGAAGGAAAGAATAAAAACGAAAAGTTATTAGTACAAAACGGTTTAAAAAGGTAGGAAGAGGAAAGTGCAGTTGGATGGCATTTAGTCACACAGAGAAGGAAATATTTCTTCTTCCAAAATGTTAAAAAAAAAAAAAAAAATTGGTAAAAAGATATGTACGTACGCTAGTGCGGGACCCGCTTGGACTCTAATAAATGTTTGAGCGGGATACTTTAAAATATACTAGTGATAAAAAATGCTGAACTCACAAAAAAAATACCACAATCAGAAAAATCTAAATTGACTTGCAGAATTGCGGTCTTTGCAGGAATATGGGCAAACCCATTTAGATTATATAGTAAAATGGATCGACTCAATCAAATGATATTGTTGCCCTTACCCATTAAAGTATAATGTATAATTCGGTTATTATTAAAAATATTAATACATTAATACATATTATATAATGTATTAAATTTTTTTAACAATAATATATATTATATAATGTATTAATTTTTTTTAATAGTATTAACTTATATAATTTTTAGAAAAAAATAATAATTAAGATATTAAATATACTAATATTATTTAAAAAATTTTAATATTATTAATAATTTACTTACTGATAAATTATATGATTATTTGTTTTTTACTAAAATCAAAAAAAAATTATTAATAAAAATCAACTGAAATTTATTTAAAGTTTGTAAATATTATGATTATAACTACTTTTAAAAATATTCTTAATATTTATTTTAAAATTTAAATTAATTTATTTTTGTTTTTTATTAAAAATTTTAATACTTATAGAAAATAAAAGTTTATAAATTCAAGTTTTTATAATAAATTTTAATTAAGATTTATTATTATTTATCAAATTTTAAATAATTATTTATTATATAGTAATATTAAATATCATATTTAAATTTAGTATATAATTATAATAAATGATATTTTTACATTAGCATTTTTTAAGATAATAATTAACAATAAATTAAGATTACTTGCTAAAAACAAATATGATTAAAGATTATTATCAAATTTGATATATATAATTATATATTCAAAAAGTTAATTAATAATCAATTTGTTTAATTAAATATAAGCTCAATTGCAAAAATAAATCTTTTTACTTTTTTAATTATAAATAAATTATTAAGAATTAATTTGCTAATTTTATTAATGTTAGTTATAAAACACAGATCTAAGTAATTTATTATTAGAATAGAATTTTTCTTATTCTACAATTTTATACATTTTAAATTTAATTATTAAAAATTAAAAATTAAATTTATGAATTTTTTGCTTTATATATACAATTATTTAATTAAATACTATTTATGCTTTATAATTATTAATGTCTAGAATTTTTAGCTCTTTAATATTCAGTTTTTTTGATTTTTTTAATATTTTTATAATTTTTTATCAATCATCATTTGATAATTTGTTTTATCTTTTTCATATTGTAAAATATTCTTTAACAGAAATCAGAATTTCATACATATTAAGTGTTAATCAATCAATAAGGTCTTATATTTGATCAATCATCCTTAATAAAATTAGTAAATTAGTATTAATATTTTCATTATTATCAGTATTTAAAAAAAGGATATCTAGTTTTTTTTAATTATTTGTAATAGTTTTTAATCTAATTAAATTTCATATTTTTAATATATATTTAATTGCTTTTTTATTATAATTTTAACTATTTATAAAAATAATCTTCAGGATTTATATTTATTATTTTATTTGTAAATTAAATTTTTTTATATTTATAATATAAAATTTATTTAAGATCTTTTGTATTTACATTAAAATTATGAATAATTTTTATATTATATGATTGAAAATATAAAGTCATATTAGAAAGTAATTTGTAAGATGTATATTAAAAAATGTATTTTCTTTTAACTTGTGAGTAAATATACTCAGTATTTAAAATTTAAATTTAAAATTATATATAATACTAATATATTCTTATAATTTTAAAATGCATTAACCATATATTATTAGTAAGCTAATATGCAGTTATAAAAAAAATATTTATAATAATATTTATTATTTTATTAAAAATTTAACATAATTTTATAATTTTATTAAACATGTTATTCTTTAAAATACTAATGCTTAAAAGCTAATTCAAAATCAAATAAATTAATAGAAGGACTATTCATTTTTACCATTAAATAATTATTTAAGGTTTTTAAATTTATTTGATTATAAATTTAAATTTTAATAAAATTTGTTAAGAAAGAAATTATTCAACATTTATATTTGAAATTGGAGTTACTAAAATAATTTTTACTAACATAGAAGTGGTAAGGTAATTATAAATAAAAGATGTTTATAAAAAGATTTTTTATCATGTTTCAATAAAATGTAAATTTTAAAACTTTTTTAAATAAAGTATAATTAATTCCTATTCATTTTTTAAAACCCTTTTATCTAATAATAAATTAAATGTTATATTATCTTGTACTTTTTCAATTCTATAAAAATTACATAAAATATTAATTTTATTTTTACCATAATCTATAAAATCTTTATTATCTAATGAAATTTGCTGTAAATTATAAATTCGCATAATTTAATATAACTCTTAATTTAAAAAATAATTTTTAAACTTGTAATAATATTATTAGAAAAATTATAAATAAAAGAAGGAATAGTTGATTTTAATATATTATTTTACAATAAATAATTTTGCAAATTAGTTCTATATTTAAGATCTACATTATTATTTTTAATAAATTATAATTGAATAATATCAATTATCATATTCAAATTATTTTAAATATCTGATAAAGTTACATAATCTGATTGAAAATTTTAAATTAATTTGCTCAAAATAAAGAAAAAATCAGCTAAAAATATTACAATAATTTTAAATTTTTTATCAATAGTGAATAATAATTCAAGTACTATAGTATTATGTGATATATTTTCAAGAAATGCTTCTTTTACTGATTCAAAAATTTTATAAAAATTATTAATAATATTTGAAAAAGAAAGCTACCTTATTAAGATAATCTTTAGGAAAACTAATTCTAGTTCTTCTAATGTATTATTAATTAATTTGAGATTAAGTAACTATTTGTATAAATTACTAAAATATCTATAAATATTTTTTAATATTTTATTATATTTATTAAAATATAAAACTTGTTCTGCAGTATTTTCATCTGCAAGATGTAATCTGTAAGTTATATAATGATTTTTTATTATAAATAGGTTAATTTTTTTAATCTTATAATAATTCCATTTTGATGATCTAATATTATATCAAGTAACTTTGCTAATATAAATTGTTGAAGTTCATTCATAATTAATTCTATATTATAATCATCTAATTTAATTATATCTAAGTATTGTAAAATTAGAATAATATTTTGCTATATATTTAATCATAATTACCAGATTTTTACAGTAATGCATATACTTTCATTAATCATAATATTCTAATTTTTAGAATTTTTGATATCATTTATTATTTTCTTTCAATAGTGATATTTTATACTTCAAAAAATCCCATACTACAACTGAATTTTCATAAGTTGTATAATTATTCAAAGCATTATTTATAAGAATTACCAAATTTGATTTTGTATAATACATGATTTTTGTTAATATTGAAGCTTATTTTAATTATTAATTTGCAGATAAATTAATTGACATAATTCTGAAAAATATTTAAGGTTTGTCTATATTTTGAAAAATAATATATATTACATATAAGACTAATTATTTTTAATTTTTCTTTTTTAAGTTGTCAAGTAAATTCTTATATAATTAAAGTTTGAAATCTATAATGAGCTACCATAATAATTTTATAATCCTCAATATCTATATGACATTTAAGTGTTTGTTTTCGATATAATTTTGTATCTATTATAAAAATATTTCTTTTGTATTTTTATATCAGCTACAAAATATTATCATCTTTCTATTATTATCTTACTTTGCTCAAGTCAAAGATAAATTTATAACCAATTTGAATCAAAATCTTCATATACTTTTTTATTTAATTCTTGTCTATTTGTTTTCCTATTTTTTTATTTTTTATTAAAAATTTATTATTAGAGTTTATTTTGTGAATAATCAATTTATCCATTATATAATATTTTTTAAAGTTTTAATATAAATAGAGTGAATAAAAATTTGATCAAATTTTTTTTATATACAAAAAAAAAAAAAATTTCTCAAAAAAAATTCATATAGAAAAAATTATAAATTGATCTAATCATATCACACATTTAGTCACAAAATTTATGATTTTTATGTATACAAATGTACATCTAATAAAAAATTAAGATCAGTTAGTACATATAATTAAAATTATATTGTATACAAATAAATTATTATACTCAAAGTGAATATTCTGCATATTAATTTTAAACACTGGATATATTACATAAAGTAAAATTATATCTATTTTGAAGTCTTAAATATAAATTAAAAAGTTTTAGCTAATTATTTTAAATACTTATCTAATAATATTGAATTAGTGTGATGATTTTAAAATATTTTTAAAATATATAGAATTTGATTTTTTCTAATAAAAATTTTCTTTATTTTTTTAGTTTTCTAATATAATATAATAGTAATATACTTCTTAAATTATTTTTTATTTATAACTTTATAAGATAAATATTATTTTAATTTTTAAATATTAATTAATAATAATTTATTTAACTTAGTTAGACTAGTTGATAAAGTATGATTTGATAATATTTTTCAATAAAATCTAGTTTTATCTTTAACATTTTGAAATTCATTATATACATTATTTAAATCTTTAAAGAATCATTTGTTTCTTTTTTATATTTTACATAATATTTAAGATTATAATGCTTTTTATAATCTATTATCTATCTATCAGTTCCTTTAAAATCTTATACATTAAATAATATTATGCTAATAATTTATTATTAATAATATTATTATTATCTATGACTTTTTGACCTATAGGTTTAAAGTTTTATTAATTTATAAAAAAATTAGTTTAATTTGTCTTTTAAATAAAACTTTATTATAATTTAAGTTTAAAGTCATTATTTTTTATTTTCTTTTAAAATATTATATATTATTCCTTTTAAAATATTAAATTCTTTGATAAATTTTTTATTTTTAAGTATTTATTTTATAACTTTTTTTGATAATCTTGTTTTTAAGCATTTATAAGTGAGATCTTAGTTTATTTTATATTAGAAGTTTTCTTTTTATTTTTATAAGAATTTTTTTCTTTAGATATTTTTAATTAAATAATGATTATTAACTATTAAAATTTTCAAACAATTATTTATTAATAACAATTAAAAAAATTTTATTTGTTAAATTTAATATAAAAATTTATTGAAAAATATTTATTATATTTATTATAAAAATTCATTATAAATACATATACATATTTTAAGATTTACTATTACATATTTCTAAACACCTTAGTTTATATCTCAAAATTGGTTATACAAGTTTTTATTTTTAGAAATTTGTATAATGTCACGTAATTTAATCTTAGTGCAAAATAACAGGTAACAGTTAATTATTAATAAATTAATAAATACAGTTAACCTTCTCTAAATGTATTCTTTCTAATTGTATATACTATATTTTCTCTTTAAATACATACTTTTAATCAGTCTTAAGTATATAGAATTTATATAGAAATTTTTTCTTTAAATACCCATTCTCTTTAAATATACATTTTTAAATTTTTCACTATAGTTTTAAGAGGATATATTTAGAAAGGATTAATTATACATATATTTTAATATTTTATAAAAATTTATATATAAAAATGAATATTTTCATAATAATATATCAGAATTTCAAAAAAAAAAAAAAATAATAATTATATAAAATATATAAGAAATTTAAAACCATAATAATTATAAAAGATTTTATATATTTTAATTGAATTATTAAATTATATATAGATAAATATATAAATATTAAAAAAATTAGTTAACAAAATTAATAATATATAATGTAAAAATTTTTAATATTATAAGAATTATTTTTCAATAAATAATTATTAGTTTACATTAATTAATAATCATTATTAATAAAAATATAAATTTATATCATTATATTTAAAATAAATAAATATAATATTTATTCTTTTATTAATTTTTATTTTAATTTAAATTGTTAAAAAATATTATCTATTAATTTAGTTTATTATAAAACTAATAGAGATCATTTATAAGTTTAAAACATTAAAACACAGCTTATTTTAATTTATATAATAAAATAATTTGTAAAAATTAACAATAAAAAAATGTATAATACTAAAATAAGAACTTAAAATTAAAATAATATAATAGCTTTATTAGATAATTTTTAGATAGTTTAAAATAATTATTTATATATACAAAAATAAAATAATAATAAAATATAAATAAATTAATTTACTTAAATATTTATAAAATATAAATTCAATAATAATAATTATCAAAAAATACATAAAAATAGTTAGTTTATTATTATCATACTAATTATTTTTTAATTAATTAAGCTAAAAATTGATTCTATATATATTAAATATCAAAAAAAATGGCTAATATTCTTATTTAATCACAAAGCTATATTTTTAATATGAAAATGCAAATTTTAATAAAAAATTTTAAAATAAAAATCAAACTAATATCATTAAATATACTAATATTAAATTTATATTAAATTAATAATAGGTAAAATATAATATTTTCAATTTTGATAGTAAAATAAAATAAATCCTATAATATAAAACAAATAATAAAGTATTAATACAAAGATTTATAAAACAAAAAATAACAAAATAAGATTATAGAATAAGATAAATCACATCTTATATATGAATAAAAACTCAAATAATAGAATAAAAGTAGAAAAATAAAAGAAAAAAAAATATAATGTACAAATGATTAATTATAAAAATAAAAAAATCAACAGATTTAATTAATGATTTGTTATTATTTAAAAAGAATAATTATTATTATTCTAATTAAATAAATTATTATTATTTAATAAATATGATTAGTTAATTTAAGTTTTATTAATTAAGTTAAATTAGATAAAAAATCAATTTAATCTGATTTAAAATTCTAGTTATACATAAACTTAAATGAAGAAATGGTTATAGAATAATTATGTGATATATATTACTAAAAAAAATTAGTAAAAATAATGAAAAATAATTATTATTTATATAGGAAATATAAAAAAAAATAATTTATTAAATAAATTATAGAGAAAATAAAAAATAATAAATTATATAATAAAAATTAAATATTAGAAAAGAAATAAAATAAAATAATAAAATGATATAATAATTTATAAGAAAAAAAAGTTAAAATTATATATAAGAATTGAAATGATTTATAAATTGATCAATATTAAATTATTATAAGAAATAATATTTTATCTTATAAAATTAATATTATAATTATATAAATAATAAATAAAATTTCAAATAAAATACTATTTTATAATAAATAACTTTTTTAAAATATTAAAATCAATAGATAATATTATAAAAATTTAATTAAAATTTTAATCTTATAATTATTATTAAATTATAAAAATTTAATATAATAAACTAAAAGAAAAATAAATTACATAACAAGAAATAAAATAAAATTATATAAAGATAAATAATAAAAAATAATTTTAAAATAATTAAATAGAAAAGTTTTAGAAATAAAATTTAAAATATTTATTTAAAGAATATAAATAAAAAAAATATAAGAAAAATAGGAATAAAGATATATTTTAATAAAATATAAATAAAGAAATATAAAAATAAATGAAGAAAAATCAAATAAAAGAAAGATTATAGAAATATTAAAAAATTAACATATAATAATATAATAAGATATTTATAGAAGAAAATTAATTATAAAAATGAATAAAGATAAAATAGAATAATATAATAGAATCTTAAAGAAATAAAAAAAATTTATAATAAAAAAGAAATATTAAAGAAATCAATGAATATATAATACAAAAATAAATTTTAAAAGAAAAATGATAAAAAAATAAATTAAAGAATACTTTTACATATAACTGAATATAACTCATAAAAAATAATATAAAGAAGTAACATTAAAGATAAAAGATTAACTTAGGTTTTCTGTTTAAAATATAAATTGCATTTCAAATATTTGAAAGTTTTTTAAAATAATTTCAAATAAATATCAAAATGATTTCAGATATCAAATTTATTTCAAATATCAAAATCATTATGAATAGAATATACAGTTCCTGTCAAAAATAATGACAGTGAAGACATTACTTCTTGTATAAACTACAGCATCTCCATTATTTCAATTTGGCTCATTATTTATTAGACTAAATTGGATAATGAAAAATTTATATAAAAATAAACAATAAAAAAAATAAATTAAAATCCTTTTGAACTTTTTTATTACTCACTAAAATTACAATACCATCAACATCTATTTTGAAATAAGAATGTATAATATTTGGATTGTTTTTAAAAAAAAAATTAAAAAAATATTAAAAATATTAGTTGCACAAAAAAAATTTCAAATGAAGAAATGGGATAATCTTAATAATTCTATATATATTACTTAACTGGTAAAATGAGTATTTTTCATTACTTGTCTTATAAATATAAACTATCTTTACACTTGTTTGATTAACAATAAAATTATCAGTTATATTAAACTATATCAGTATTCATCTATATTAAAGATATTATACATTTTATAGAATTTTTTAATGAAGACATTTTGAAATGAACAATTATGTATTATTACAAGTATAATTAGAATTTGCAGTATCAGAAGAATTAGATAAATTTTGGCTGATCAGGTAATTAAATAGATCTTTAATATTTTTTTAATTTGTCTAGCACAGTAATTGTAGATCATTACTATGTATTATCATCTGATAGTTTTCACATGATATTCTTTGTATTTGTAATGATATTCATTTCTAACGCTGATAATGCTTAAATTATATTTTGCTAGTTTTTTTTATTATTATTATAGATTATTATTATAAGTTATTATTACAATTATTAAAATGTTTTATAATTATAAATTATTATTATTATTACTAAAAAAACAGAAACTGTTTAAGTCTATTATTGTTTTAATATTATATAAACCTTGGGATTTTATAGCTGATCAAAAGCTAATTTATTAAATATTATAATATATTTTAATAATTTTAATTTAACTTTTATATTAATATAAATAAAATTTATTGTATCATTTTTGTAAATTTTATTTTTATATTTATATTTGTTATAAATTATTATTATAATAAAAATTTTTTAAGATTATAATATTAAAATATTAAAATACATTTCATTTATACTTAAAAACAAGCAGATTATCAATTTATATTTACAAGTATTTTTAACATTTTAATATAAAATTATATGTAATTTAAATCTTTTTTCTTAATATATATATCAAATTATAAACATTCATTTTAGTTACATATACTTTTAAATATTCTATTATATTTAATATTTAATATTTTACTTAATTCATTTAATAAAATTTATAATTTTAAATAAATTTCACATGATATCTATATTTAATTATAATATGATAAGATAGCTAATAATGTTTAAAATTAATAATATAAAAATTACTTTATATATATATTTCATAAAATAAATTTCTGTTAATTCACTTAAAAAGAAAATGAGATACTTCATTTATATGATATAAATAGAAAGTAAAGTGCTAAAGAATTTTATAAGATATATTTAATATATGATTAAATAAAATAATATAAAATAAATGAAGAAACTTATAAAAAACTTGAGATATATTTAATAGCTAAAGAGAAGGCTCAGCATGCTTATATATATAAAAAATATCTATTGAAAATCTAAAGAACTCCTCAATAATATGCTATAAGATTTCTAAAAATAAGACAATTTTATGTTAAAGATGTGATACAGAAAGTATTTTAACTTTAGATCAAAAGTTTTTACTCAAATTTTACAATATAATTAGTAATTTGAGAAATAATTTTTATAATATATATATTAAGCAATTTCTATCTATTGTATTTACTGATGAAGAATATTATCAATACTATAAAAAAATATATCTAAAAAATTCTCTGCTAAAAATAATATAAATCCAGATAAAATCTAAGTAAAAGATTTTTTAATATAAAATTAAATTTAATAAACTTATCTATTTTCACTTTTTTATAGACAAAGTTCTATTAGGATTTCAGAAATTAACTTATATAAAAGAGATGCTAATTGCACAAGTATTTTTTATAATTTTTATATACAGAGGCCTACAGTAATTTACCAGATTTTTACTATTTATAAAATTTATATACATAATGTGAGTTTTTATCTGTATATAGAAAATTTTATTTTACTAATTAATTAATAAAAACTTTTTTTAAAATAAAAGCACCGAA
>CAJVPQ010000512.1:0-26673 GCA_910591825.1 Funneliformis caledonium
AGACATCAAAAAGGTCAGCCAAAAATTTTGTTGCTAAAATAAAATTCAGATCTAATTCTTCTAACAATTTTTTCGCTGATTCAGATCCATCACCATCGACAAAAATATCTGTTTATAAAGATATTATAACGGAGTTCAGAATTTGATGCAAATTAGAGACAGTTTGTGATAACGATAGCCATCGTGTTAAAACTAATTTTAATATGGTAAGTCCAAGATCATCATCATTATCAGCTTGGATCATACGCAAATTTTTCAATCGATTATAAGATCTACTAAAATAACTATATAGCCTTTTTAAAGTAGATTTGTATTCCCTGAAATAAGGTACATCTTTTGCCAAATCTTTATCAACAAGTGCAAATCGATGTGCTATACAATGAATCGTAATCATAAACAGATTTTTATTTTTTAATTTTGTCACTACTCCATTATTTTTTTCTGGAAAAAAAAGAAAATGTAAATATATATATAAAAAAATAAATCATAAATAAATAAATTATAAATAAATACATCATAAATAAATAAATCATAAATAAATTATAAAACTTACCTGTCATTACGGATACTCTGTCACTTCCTATATGATATAAAGACTGAAATGATATACCTTTTGCATTTAAAAAAATCTCAATATCTCTCATAATTGAATTTGTGTTACGTTCCTCTAAATTTATTATATCAAGGTATTGCAAAACTGGCTCATTTCCTACCATATGTTTGCTTATTATTGCCAGATGTTTATCAATAGTAATCATAGTACTTTCATTTAAAAGATTGCTCTATCCAATACTTTTATTGATTTCTTCTATAATTTGACGTTCGATTACATATGAAATCGATTCAATAAAGTTAAGTCTGGCCTTAGGATTTTTGTATGTAGCATAATTAGAAGAAGTAGAAGTTAAAAATAATGTTTGTGAATATAAAGAAGGTGGTGAAACTTTTGTAGGCGGTGTTTGATAATTAATTTTGTCGTGATTTTTTATTTGATATTCTACAAGATTACTAAAATCAGAATATATATTAAGTGCCAAATTTTGTTTTGAACAAAAATATATATTTCTCATTAATGCGATAATTTTTGATTTTTCTACCCCTAATTATGTTACAAACCTGGTAATTATATTTGATTGATTTGTATTATTTTTTAATTTTAAAATTGAAATATACATTTCAGTTTTTATATGATTATCAAGGTAATCTTTTTTGAATTTATTACAATCTTTCGTAAAAATATTGTTTACTTTTTCCTTCTCATACCAAATATAATACATAAAGGGATTTCTCTTCTCGTTCTCTCTTCTTACTAACCATAAATATGTTTATAGCCATTTTGGATTTCAATCATTTCGTTTCTTTTTATATTTTTTATTCAGAATCTTTTTATGTGATTTAGAAGAAGTGCTAGCAAGTTGTTTAATATTGTCACTTTCTTTATGCTTTCCTTTTAAGTTATTTGTGCTTTGAAAATAATTTTCCATTTTATGAGAAAGATAGTAATTTGATTATCTTTTTTGATCTATCTTTATATGCCATTCAATTGCCTAATTAGACAATTGTTAAGGGAAAATATTTGTGCAATTTGTGCAATTTGCATAAAACTTGCGGAGAATTTGCGGAATTTGCAATTTGCACAAAAATTTAAAAACTGGGTTGTGTAATGCACAGATCATGATCACGTGTAATTTGCAGAAATCAAAAGTAAGTTGCACTTCACAAATTCTGCAAATAGATTTCATATACTGGTCACAATACACCAATTATTACCCTATCTTGCTTATTTATTAAACACTTATAGCAAGCCTCTTTGGCTGAAGCTTTCCTGATTCTCCTACATCTTGCTAAATATAGCAATTTTTACATTGATTGACAAACCTTGTTTTATGTTCTAAATGACTCAGAAAATATTAGAGTTACCTCATTTGACGTCTGTAAAGAAACAATTCAAACTCAAACTGCTTTTACAAATACTTTTTACTTTGATAATAATGAATACTCAATATCCTCAGAGCTATGTCTTCAATAACTATTTCTGTTATCAAGTAACTGCTGAAGATTTTGATTACATTTGAAGTTGTTCTATCAACAATAAATCTCTTATGAATATTATATAAGAGCATAAATAATCACTTATATCACACTTAAAAGAACTCAATAGGCTTAATAATAATATACTAATTATTTATGTGGATCAATCTTCAATATAGAATTGCAGTCTGACTAACAATAATCTATGTTTAATGACCTAATAAAAGAGATAATTCATTCATCTTTCTCATTATCAATTAATGCCATTATAAAGAACAAACTACTCACTCTTAGTTTACTATTATTCCTATTGGATGATATATTTTCCTCTTTTCACAATATCTGGTTGGAAAGATGTGAATCACTACAATTATGGAAAACTTCAAACAACATCAAAGATGATTTCACTATAGCTTAGATCTCCTTCAGTTTCTCTTATTCAATACAAACACTCTCAATTAATTCTTCATCCTTTACAGCGGCTATTGCCTATAGTACTCACTGATCAAATTTCTGATACAGCAGTAATCACGTTCTCTCTTTTAGACATTTGATATCTGTATTTTAGTTTAGATTAGTTTTCTTTTCTTCTCTGATATATAATTTAGTTTAGTAAAATGCAAGGTTAGTATTAATAAAGTAATTTAGTTTACTAGATTAGTTTATAGATATTTTTGTATTTTTGTATTATTTTGTTTTTTTTGTAAATTCATAAATATTAATAAAGAACATGTGAGACAGCTGCACTTAATAAAAAAAAAATTATTATTACACATCATTTAATAATATATTCTCTTTAGTCTACAATATTTGGTTGAAATAATGTGAATCACTACAATTATGGAAAACTTCAAATAATATAAAAGATGATTTTACTATAGTTTAGGTATCCTCTGGTTTCCCTTGATTTATACAAATACCCTTAATTAATCCTTCCTCCTTTATAACAGTAATCGCCTTTAGTACTCACTGGTCAAATTTCTGGTCTGGTAATAATCACGCCCTTCCTTCTGAATGTTTGATATCTGTATTTTAGTTTAGATCAGTTTTCTCTTCTTTTTGATATATAGTTTAGTTCAGTAAAATGCAAGGTTAGTATTAATAAAGTAATTTAGTTTACTAGATTAGTTTATAAATATTTTTGTATTTTTTGTTTTATTTTGTTTTTCTTGTAAATTCATAAATATTAATAAAGATCATGCGAGACTACCGCAATTATAAAAAATAAAAAAAAATCATTTTTGCACATTATTTTTAAGTGTAATAATATCATAAAATAATAATATATCAAACAATTATATCTATATAAATGCTTTTGATTAAAAAGTTTAAAGTTTAAAAATAAAACTATTATAATATATAAAAAATTAAATCAAAAAATATAAAAAATCTAAAAAAAAAGAAGTATATACTAAAATTAATTTAAAAAGATTTAAATGCTTATAAATAATATTATTATATTTTATAATAAAAATTAATTAATTGATATATTATTAGAAAAATAATAATTATAAAGAGTGATTTTATATTTAAATAAGAATTTTAATATAAGTAAATTATAAATAAATATAATAAATTTACTGCTTAATAAATTTAAAAATATAATAAATTATTTAAATAATAAATAATAAAATTTAAAAAGTTTACTATTATTATAGTTAAAAAATTTGCAAAGTTAAAGATTTAAAATAATTTGCTAAATTTTAAATAAGCTTAAATAACTTTATATATATTATATATTAATTAGTTTGATATAAAATGTAAAACTATATATAACTTGGTAATATAATATAAAAATATTATATTATTCAATTATTTAATAATTAAATTAATATTAATTAATTTTTACAATTGTATAAAAAAGTAAATATTTCATGTGAATTTTTTTATAATTAAATTATTTTAAACTTATAATAGATTTATTTTTTAATTTTATATATTTTTATTTTATTTAATATTAATTATTAATATTTGTATATAGAAAGTTTACTACGAAAAGAAAAATCAGATTTAAAAAATTTTTATAAGATTTTATTACATTTAATTTAATAACATCAAAAATTAAAATGTAATAAAAATCAAAATTTTATTAAAAAATTCCTAGAATCCAATTTCTTTTTTATATATAGTCTACCCTTAATATAACAAAGTAGCTATTTTATACTTTAACTTTGTTATAGCAAATTAGCAAAGAGTTTAAAGGTTTTGATTGGTTACTTTGTTATAGAGAGAAAAAATTAATATATTTAATTGATCAAATATCATGTTATTCATTATATCAGACTTAATATTTTATAATATATTATCTTTTTATTTTAAACTATTTAATAATAATACTAAAATTTAATTAACATCATTTAAATATAATTTATATTAATAGTAAAATCATATTATTTGTATTTGATTTTAATTAATCATATTTTTTATATAATATTTTTACTTTATTAGTTTTTTATTAAAATTTAAAATTTAAAAAATTTTTAAATTAAGAAATAAAAATGAATTAAATAATAAATTATTTTAAGTATACATTATAAAATAGATTTTTTAATAAAAGGATTTAATTGGTTTAGAAAATTTTATATATAAATAAATATAATTATATATTATATTTTTTTTCTTATTTACATCTTTTTAAAAATTATGAGTTTAAAAATAGAATATAAAAATAAATAATAATACTAATGAAAGTTAATTAGATTAAATGTTTTACAATAATCACTTCTTTTATAAAACCTTTTGATTGTTATAAAAGCAATTGTTTAACTTTATCAAATTAATCATCATTAAGAAAATTGGTTAATAAAAAATCTTAATTGAAATGAATCTAATTCAAATTAGAGTATATTATAGTATAATAAATAATAATTTTATATTTAAAAGTGCGTCATACCCGAATATATTTATATATAATATATAAATAATAATAAATAAATAATAATATAGTATTATTACATATATATTAAATTATTCCAAAATGGGACAAGTTCAGGGACCCAATCCGACAAGGCTTCCTCTTTTTCGAGTGCCCCATCACCCAATTATGTGCTTATTTTGTTGAAGGTTTTAAAAATATTTTAAATGTATGTATGATTGTGTAATTAAACACCATATGATAAGAGATCTTTGTTTATTTAATGAAATAAAAATGACAAAATTAAATCAATTCACCTGAAAAAAGATTTGTTTTATCTATTATATCAAATATTATTTTGATAATCGCGCAATTTATCCTAATTTTTAAATAAAAAAAGTTATCGATCTGTGAGAGTGTGAGTGAGTGTGTCACTTGTATCATTAAGCCGAATTTATAGATCATTCATTTTCATTAAATCATCGATTATTTAGTTTGTAATCTAGTGTGTACTCTCATTCTACATGACACAGATTTTCAAGAACAAAGAACCCTAAATCGTTATTTTTTTTTTTTATTACAAAAAAAAAGACACCAATCAACTTTATCCAACCTATCGGCTTTAATTCGACAAATTAATATGTGTACAACCACCATGAAATAAAACAGAGCTCATTTTCATGTTTAGATTAAAAGGCGTACATTTTTAATAAACAATAATTCTTTTTCTATTGTGAAATACCATCTTAAAAATTTTTCCAAAACATATGATTTGTTTAATTTAAATAATTTATACAATCGTATCAATTGGAGATTAGAATAATGGAATTAATCAGATTTATGTTACAATTATGTAGATTATGTAGCTCAATAATATTATATAAGCTGGGACTGAGTCAAATTGCTTCTTATCCAGAGGTAGACTTTTCACTGTTATGGTAAAGATTTTCAAAATAAGTTAAAATACTAAACACAAGCTTTTCATGCAATTCATTAAAATTATCAAGCTCGATATTTTTGATATGGCAATTTCACAAGATATGTCAAAATGAATGATAAAGTTTTCTATTCGCCACCGTAAATGCATATAATAAATAATTCGAACATAAAGTACGCACGTTAATTGGGAGGTGATACATAAGCCAATGATACTTAAGTTCGTATTATTATTATTTTTTTTTTTATCACATTTTTCATCTTATGAATCTTGTGAATTAAATAAAAGATTAACCAAGGGGATTTAATTATCCCCAAGGCGTTTCAATGCGTTTTTACATACGATCTACGAATCGTTTATAACCTTTTTAGGGTATTTTTCCATAAAAAGTAATGATTTTTAATACAATTAATTAGTTTGTTAGAACGCAAATTTAAAAATTTGTGACAAAACAAATGGCTCGTTAAGATAATTGCAAGAGATGCATTTGTCAAAAGAGGTTGGATTCGATCGTCAAGAGTGAAATCTCGATTTTTCATCGAACTCAAGGATTTAAAGAAACCCTTTCGAAATTTTCTCCGGTTTTCCCCGTGTAATATTCCGGGTGAATTTTCTATTTTATTTAAGTGAAAAGATTTCATTTTTAATAGCAAAAAAATTTTTTTTTTTTTTTTTTTATTGGTTCGTCCAACGAACAAAAAGAAATTGAATATTTACATTAAAGAAAAAAATAAACGATAACTATACTAATTTTGAATAATTTTGTGAAAATGTGAAAAGGGGAGAAATAATATCTACCAAAAAGTTTTTTTTATGTACTTTATCTACATAGAGAAAAAAGGGTTTAGGAGAGAAACATCCCAATATTTCATGTTATTAAACTTATAATTAATTAAAAAGGCATATTACCGCGTAAAATAAACAAAATTATAATAAAATGTTCTTAATCGCCATCTTTGCCTGCAAATATGACCGACTTGCTATTAATTTCTCATCCACCGTTGGCCCTTATCTTTCTCATAATTATATTATTATTAAGCTTATATAATTTATTATTATTAATAATTTTCTTTTTTTTCTTTTAACAAGTTTTTTAGCATATTTTTTTTTTTTTTTCATTATTTTACTTTTACTTCAAATCCATTTCCCGTAGCCATAAATTTATTTTGTGAATGGGGCCCGGGCAAAAGCAAACTGGCCACTTGTTCGGACATATTCTTGGATGACGTTGCAATTACAAGTGCTGTGAGCAAGCAGCTGATTTTTCAATCTTAAAGCTTCCTCTCTGAGATCGTTCACAACCGAGTGCAATCCCGTGTTCTTTTGCGTCAAATCTGACGCTTGGTGTTGGAGGCTCTCTTGAGCTTGTTTTTTCTTTTGACGGCATTTTGCAGCTAAGGAAAAAAAAAGAAAAGGAGGGTCAATAAACAATTAAAATGTTTCTTTTTACTAAAATGACAATGACAAATAACAATGTGAATTATTTACCTGCAATTCGATTTCTTTCTAATAATCTTGACCTTTTTTCCTCGGGTGTCTCGTCGTGACCATCATCTATAGAATTTCTTTTGACGCCAATACAAGATGTCGAGGTGTCAAGATCAGCGGATGATGTTCCTGATGACGTATCCATATTTGATGATGTTTTTGTTGAGCTTGAGTTCGAGTTCGTGTTGGAAGAGCCTTCATTAGTCTCGGTAGAAGTAGCTGCCACAACAACCGTAGATGATTGTTCGGATGATGTTGCGGCCATAAGAGCTTGCTCTTGAATATCAGAATGGGATTCGTCGATTGGAGTGATTAACGTTTCATCGTGAAGCTTTCCAGGTCTCTTACTATTGATCTTTTTTTGTGATGCACGACGCTTCTTTTCTTTCGGAGTGGTGTCATGAGAGGAAGGTGGCGTCTTCGAATTGCTCGAGTAATATTCAGATGACGCAGGAGAAGGTTGTTGCATCGGTAGGTCATTTGTAGAGATACTCAATTGGAAGTCTTGATAGCCACTCTGACGATTACTCTTCCTTTGTTCGGATATTTCCATTTCATCATCATCGGTGGCGAAGCTTGAAGAAGGCGAAGTGATCGTAATCACGTCTGTTGAAGGTTTGCTGACCGTCAAAGGTAAAAGCAATTGCTTTGGATCATGCTTTTTTGCTTGCAAGTATTGATCCCGATTTTCAAGATTTCGTGGAGTGGCCGACAACATTGTATCGTTAATGGAAGGATATAATCGTTGCCGGACTCCTTGGATATATAAGTCTTGCTTGTCATCAGATTGGTAGAATGAAGACGTTGATCTCACGGAATAATTAGCTGATTGTTCTCGTTCAGTACTTTGTTGGACAAGTTTATGAGATTCATTAACGACGACAGGTGAAGAAGATTGAGAAATGGGTGACGATGAAACGGAACTTTTAGACGAGGTTAAGGTTTGTCGTTCATTTTGATTCTTTTGAATATTATTTTCAGTCGTATCAGAAATCGAATGGGGGAAAGAAACTGACGTAGGCGTAGGGTATTGAATTTGACGCTGCTTTTGTTGATCATCAGCGATGTAATTTGATGAGATGAATGAAGACGACGATGTGACAATGGGATACTGAACCAATTGTTCATTTATATTATATAACTGATCTTGGTCGTCATCCGTGACGAGGCTTGGAGTGGGGGAATTTATTACGTTTCTGTTTGATGTGGTATTGGAAATAGGGATGGTAGAGGTTGAAACGGAGACAATGGACTCGCTCGTATTCAAAAATGAAAAATCTTCATTACTGTACACGCTGTTATTTAACAAGTCTTCTTGATTACCAATTTTTAAGTCAAAGAGTCTGTCCATTTCTTGAGCGAAAGGACTGAAATAAGGATTTGTCGTAGAAGTTTGATTCATTTCATTATATTCCATCATAAAACGTGTCGGAGTAGCCAGGGCCGTGTCTATTTTTTTTTTAAAAAAAAAAAAAAAAATTAGAAAAACCAAATGAGAAATCACAATAAAAACAAAAAAAGTGAAAAGGGAGCATTTCGCAACTTACTCTCATTACGTTCTCGCTCAATAGAAGAATTGTTCTGAGGTTGCAACCAATCTGAACCATGCGAATTATTTTGTGGACACAACCAGGTAGAACTGGGTGTTCCATGTGAGGTTTGAGAGTAAGTGTTCCACGATTCCATTACGGCAAGTTAAAGTTTAATAGTTTTATGGTATCAAACGAGAAGAAAAAAAAAAGGCCAAAAAAATTGTCGTAACAAGTATGAGAGAGACTTGATAGTAACTGTAAACAATTGGGAATATTTTCGCAAAAGGTTCTTTTTTTTTTATTTTGAAGATAAATATTAATATTTTAGAATTTAAAATTTAAAATAAATAAATATATTATATATATAGATATAGATATAAAAAGCTTTAATAAAAACGTAAAAGAGTTGTTTTCCTTATTTATATATGTAATTTTTTATTTTTTTTATAGCATATTTTTTTTGTAAAATGGAGAAAATTTTTAGGAAAAGATGCTTCTTTTTCAAACCTTGAATAACGATGGGTATTTATCTGTTTTTTTCACGAGTAAATAAAATAGATGGATCTTTTCTGATCAACAATAAAAATCTGATTTGATCAAATATGTAGAATAGACGGTATAAAAAAAAAAAAAAATTTTTTTTTTTGTATACTAAATATACTAAAACGAAAAGTCAAGTTTGTTAAAGTAAAATTTAGAATTTAGATCATCATGATGTAATGCAAGTACAATTTTGGAAGAATTGGCTTGAGTACTAACCTCTGGGTAATAGACACAATACTAACAATTGTACCACTTTGTGGGTATATTTAAACCAGACGATTAATTGTTTTTTTTAAGTGGAATTTTGTAAACCATGGTTACCATAAATGGTTTTTTTTGCGTGGGTAGCGACACTAAGATCTCAACTTGGAATTATGATGAAAAAAAAAAGAAGGGCAAAAAACATTTTGCACATCGTAAAATGTGCAAATGTACAATAGGGAATTGCCAAATGACCATGTTGACCGTGAAAGGGTTAGTGAAAAATGCCAAAAATTTGTGATTTGATGGATAATAATAATAACCATGTTAATTGTACTGGATCAAGAAAAAGGTCTGGGAACCGTACCACAGATGTCCAATCGGATAAACTGCTCATCACGTGACAAAGAAGGATGTAGGGAATTCTAGTTTATTTATTAGTTTTCCAAAGAAATTAGTAACACCATTATTATATAACACACATGTTTTTTATTATTATTATTTATTTTTTTTTAATCCTGCATAACGTAAAATGGCATATGTTCATGGGAGAAATTGCGATCTCTATCTTGTTTATAAAAAAAATTGGTTTCACGAAAAGAGAACAAAAGTTTTCATTGTCATGCGATTTATATTATTATCATAAAAAAAAAAAAAAAAAAAAAATCTTTTTATTTGGATTGTATGTTATGTCTTCCTTAAATAAGTTCGTATTTTAAAATTTTTTTTTTTTTTGTGTGAATTGTGATATAAAGATTGTATATCCCATTAACGAAACGGAAATCGGATTTTACAATTTGATTTTACGATTTACGATTATCGATTATTTTTGATTGTGATTTTCAAATTGTTAGAAACTGATAGTGAAATTTCATATTTATAATGTAAGCATAATATAAATAAATAAAATAAATACACCATTTATGGTTTTTTAAAGGTATTCTTTCCCCATATTTCACATACTAAGCGATTTCAGGTGAATTTGTTTCCTTCTACAAGGGTTATGAGTATTATCCACAAGTTTATGAGTTTTTGTCTAAATCCATCCAAAGTGGACTCAGAACTCAGCTTTGTAATATTTATATGACGTACTTCCATAACTGAAAAGTGGCGATTTGGAAAAATAAATGATTTTCTTGGCATTAACTCTACTTGTTTTCATTATTTCATCGGTGGCGTTCTCTCTCGCATATGTCAATATGCATGAAATATTATGCAACCTTCTTAATGGTGTAATGTTTGTTGTGGAGAAATAAAAACGCAGTTCATCATACTCTTGGAGATGCTAAAATGAGTAAGCCTTCCTAAATGGTTCCTTCTCGATAATTCTTTTATTGACGTATCCTTGACGCATGCCATGTCCTTTTAAAGTTTTGCCAATGTTGTTTTCCCCCTTTCGCTTCGAATTTTTTCCCCAGTAACCAGGAATTGTCGTTGTCATCATCTCCCCCCTTCGAACGGAAATTAAAATTAAACCCCCCCCATAATGGAATTCGTTCGTCCAGTTTACTTTATTCTTATATCTCCGAATTTTCTAGAACTTCTTATTGCTAATTTTAGGCAGAAATTAAAAAAATCTCCGAATTAAATTTGTGATTTCGAATCTATAAATTCGGGTAATCGTGACAAAAAAATAAAATGAAAAATACATAAATAAAATAAAAAAAAATTTTATTTATTTTCTTACAATAAAAATGCCCTCTTTTTTTTTTTTCTTTTATTTTTATGGTAATTTTCTCACGAGGCTATTTATGAATCTAACTAATAGTAAAAGGTGGCTGGAACCTATAACAACAACAAGATTTTATAAATCGTGATTCTACCCAAAAGAGATTTTCACTATAATGAGATTAGATTGCTAGATTTGTGAAACTCTCGTCATTTTTGAGTTTAAAGACTGAAAAGTCCTCGTGCTTTATACTTTACTTTTAATTGCAATCTAAACGTTCCCGGCTTTCTTCAACTGCGGTTTTCGTTAATTAGAATAAAAAGTCTAGAGAAAGAACAGAGTTCTATTATTAGCACATTTTTCGGTTGATGTTTTAGTTTGCTAATAATTCCTTTCAAATTATACATTTTCTTTCTCCTGATAAAATTTGTTGGTGGTGCGATCGTCGCGAGCTTAATAAAATATGACCATCTTCTCAAAACCAACACGACTTTCTAACCCGTTAGCCGTGGCCGGTAATTTTCAGCCTAACCCGAGTCTTGACCGTCTGGTAAAGTTCTTGAACTCGGTATCTGGGACTGACAAGGTTTTGATGGTATGATTTCGTGTCTTGTGTACTGAATTTTTTTGTTGTGACCTTGTTTTCCGTGGAATAAAAGTGCTGTAATGAACTTTGATGATGTAGGAGAAATCCAAGCTTATCCGTATGTAGTTAACGTACACAATTTCAATCTTTATATACAAATCAAGTAGTTTATTCAGTATTTTTCGAAAATTATGATATGGTTTTTCAATCGTACTGGTAAGGGATCATTGGCCCAACGTATTGCAAACTTAAGTGGCCCAGTGTCGGACTTTAGGATCTTCCTTCGGTGAGTTCTCATATTTTTTTTTTTTTTTGTTTAAAAAAAAAAAGTGTGTTTGCTGAACCAATTTCTTCTCATCATTCTTTTAATATCAAGCTACTATGGTCTTCTTCCTTTAGTTCAATGGATGATCCATATTGAACATCATCCCCCAGTAACACCACTCCTTTTAAATATTGAGCGTGTTCAAAATTTTACCATGATCCTTTATTACCCTCTCGAACACGTTTGGTGGCTTGCGTATCATAAGGTCATCAATATGTCTGATGCACGGATGAATAAAATCGGAATGTGGAGCTGTCGTTTTTGGGCGGCTTATGTCATCCTCCAACTTTGGCATCTCGCTTCCGAATGGAGCACGCATAAAAGACGAAAGCGTGATATGATTAAAAAGGTGGATGATGATGAAGAAGAAATCAGGCGAGAAAAACGGGCGCTTAAAGCAGAAGGAGAGAGGATCATAAGGGATACGGTTATTAATATTGGTTATTTGCCGTTGACTGTACGTAATCACGTGCTTTTTCTTACAACCGCGTATTCATCATGATCGTCTCGCGCTAAATTTAAATCTTTAAAATTTATAGATTCATTGGTCGATTGAAAAATCATCTTTTCCAGAAGTCGGTGTCGGTATTTTTGGTACGCTTGCCGCTTTTTATCAGCTGGTCGGCGCGTGGAAAACAGCCAACGAATAGTAATAATTAAATAAAATTAATAAAAAAAGGTAATAAAGGTGAAAAACGAGAATCATAACATTATGATAAGTATATTATGCAAATGTTCGATATGTGATATTTATTATATTTTTAATTTATTAAATAAGAAAATCAAATTATTCAAAATCATTATTTTTTTTTTTTTTTCATAAAATTATACACGTGATGCTTTGAAAGAAATCTAGCAGAGTTCAAAAATCGTCCAATGAAAAAATTTTGCACAATCGTGACCAAGGCGAAGTAGTATTATTTAAATGGATTTACATGAGATTTATTCGTTCTTCGAACTTGAACAGTTGCCAAGTTCTTACCTTCGAGAGAGAGGCTTGCGTTTACCAAATCCACAAACAACAATAAAAAAAAAGAGGTTCTGTTTCTCAAAAAGAATCAACAAGTTTATTTCTTGTGAACACTTTTGTTTGATTTTGGTCAAGATCTTTTATTTCTGAAGTAATACCAGTTTCCAAAGGAGAAAAACGAAGAACCAATCTAAATCTTCTTTGTTCTCTTCTGATATAATTTAATTAATATTTATTATTTATTATTATTTTTTTTTTTTAAAAAAAAAAAAAAAATCTCAAATCTTTAATTATTTATTTTATAACTTTTATATAATATATATTTTTTTGATTTTATTTATTATTATTTATTTGCCCAGTATGGATTCCTTTATGTTATCTAATTACTTGTTCTAAATGGAGCACACATTACTCTTATTATTGACAAATTTCATTGTTAGTTCCGAGAGAACTTTTGGAAACTGGTTACTTCATTATTTTAAAATTTTCTTTTTTGCACTTCCGATCCTTACTCGTGTTGAGTGGAAAAATCGGAAAAGATCAAACAACATTTATCATCACAAGTTGTATCCACCAAATTGGTTATACCCACTTATCTTCGTATTATCTTTGGCTACCATAATTGCAACAAGCAATTGGAATTATTTAATATTATTTTCTCCAAGAAAACCTGATAACCCGCGTATATATAATTATTGTGAAAGTCAACATCACCATGAATACCAACGCACGTGCATTCGTTCCACAAAATATGGCTACGAGGACAAACAATCCTCCTTCAACACCCATCTCTCGTGCTCAACGTCCGACTGGACGAAACGTCGCATCGAATCAGAGTTCGCTCCAGCCTGAGTCGAGAAGGAATGGCCCAAAGAATCAAAATTATCATACTCAAGGGGATCCAAATGGTATTTATAAGCATTATAAATGATTTTCAAATCTATTTTTACGATCGTTATGCTGAAATGACCAAATGATTTTAATTATTTAGCCCGTTTGAGCGTAATTAACAATAAAAGGAATAATAATTCTCGCCGTAACAAAAATCGTCATTCTCATCATCAACAGCGTCATCCATCTGATGCAGATGCTGATGTGAAAAATGGAGACAAAAGTAGTAGTCATTCCTCTGGCGAGAATGATTCAGGTCAAGCTGATGAATCGCATTCTCCTGTCACTACAGTTACCACAGCTCTGAATGATATGGCCATGAATGATAAGGATCCCGTAGTATGTCGTTCGTTCTTTAAACAATTTTGTGTTATCGAGTTGATAATTTTCTTACATATACGTTCGATAATTTCAGGCTTATGGTGCTCCCAACAGGAGAGGACAAATTTCTCTTAATCATCTTTTGAATTTCTCATTTCCTCCGAGACAAAGTTCTAATGTCAATGTTCCTCGAAGGCAGAGAGCAATTAATTATCAACCTTACAATAAAGAACGTTTTTTGAATGCAAAGTATGTATTAAATGATTCATTTAACCGACAATATCATGCAATTTTCGCAATCTAATTCATACGTTGTTGATGTAGTTTTAGGTTCCTCGTCAAATCGATGGGTGATTACACCGTTTATCAAGCTGATCCAGGTAGGTTTATTCTGTTTGGTGGTTAACAAATTGATACTCGACATTATTTTATAACGTATGATCACGCTTTCTCATTAGATCTATTGCTCAACTGGCAAGACATCGAGCAAGTGGTATGTCAACATAAAATCGTGTTACATTTTAAGTGGAATGAGATTAGATTAACTTTGTTGTATTCATCAAAAATTAGATTATAACTAATCCCAACATTCCCGGCTGCCCAATTTGTCTGCAACAACCAACCGCAGCTCGTGTTACCAAATGCGGTCACACATATTGTCTTGCTTGTATTCTTCATTATTTGCAATTGAATGATGACGAAGACAGGCCAAACAAAAAATGGCGCAAGTGTCCTATTTGTTGGGATGCTGTATACTCCAAGGACCTTAAAAGCGTCAGATTTTGGACCGTCAGAACGATCGGTAAAGTAGGTGGTGGATTGACAAAAGGAGAGGAGATGCTTACCATGAGACTCATTCAACGACCTGCGGTATGACTTGTAACTTTATCGTATCTTTATGAAAGTGTTTTGGCAACATTTAACATCATCCTTTACGTTTATCCCATTGTAGAATTCGACTGTCGCGCTACCGCGTTCATCAACATGGCCACTCCGTGATGACAATACCAATGTACCTTCAGCCCCTTGGTATTTTACCCCTAACGCGCTCGCGTTTTCAAAGCTGACACTTGTTTCAATCGATTACATGCAAAGTGAATATGATCGCGATTTAAGCGATTTAGAGGATGCGTTACAGGAAGCTCGTAATTGGAATTCAAGCGAAGAAATCCCATTTATTGAAATGGCCATGGTCAATGTTAAAGTATGATCAGCTCACATCTATACATCCCTGAATTTGGTTAATATCTAGATTTCCTTTATAATTTAATGGTCATGACTAATTGAATACTTAATATAGGAACATTTAGAAGTTCTCGGAAAATTATCCACCAAAGCTGCTCTTGACGCCGAACAATGTGCACGCGGAATTTTAGATATGGCAGATGCAGATTATAATGAAATTCAAGACAAGAAAAATTTATTAAATACAATTGAAACTTCTTATCAGGAAGATGAGGTCTTTGCAGATAATAAAGTTGCTACATCACATGGGGATATTAATAATTCATCGTTTAATTTAAGTTCTGACGCCATCCCTCCACCCTTTTTACCAGAAGACTTTAAATATAAGCCCCATATTGCAAATTTAAGCCCATTAGACCATAATGAAAAGCCCAAGATTAAAGCTACAAAGGATTCCCGTGCTTACGATAGGATGTATTATTATTATCAATCCGAAGATGGGCAACATATTTATTTGCATCCATTAGATATTCGTGTCTTGAAACAAGAATTTGGATCGTATAATCAATTCCCAAATGATATCACCGTTCGTATTCTTGGCGTTGACGAATCTACAATGACCGAGGTACATTTCTAATTCATCTGCATCATGCATATAAAAAATTTTTTTAACTAACATCGTTATCGTTAATTTAAAGGATCTTCGTAAGCGTTGTAAATACCTGAGTCATTTACCTTTGGGTTGTGACGTAACTTTTCTCGAAGTAGATTTGAAAGGATTCGTTTCAGATAATTCGTTGAAGGTTTTTGAAAGTATGTGGTACATTTTTTATTATTAGCAGATATATTACCATATGAATTTCAATGATGTAACCGTTTTTTAAATCTAATTATCAAAAGGTGAATTAAGACAACGTTACAATCGACGCAAAGAAAAGGCACGTAAAGAAGAATGGCCACATGAACTGGCCGTTCGAAAGGAACGACAAAAAGAAATTCAACAGGAATCGCTTAGATCCGATTCATTTTTTCAGCCTTATTCTTACCGAGAATCTGGTAGTAGATCTGGGACAGCGAATCAAGAATCTTCCGACACTAATGAGAATGTACATGGTAGTAAAAATAGCAAACCTGATGATCAGTACAATGGGCCAAAAACAGTATGGGGAACGCCAGCCGTATCCTTTCCCATTGTTACAAAAACCAAGGAGTCCGCCGAAGATGATGATGAACAAGATTTATGGGATTATCCGGAAGAGGAAATATATGTCGGTAAAAAGCAGAAAAAGAAAAAATTGGTTTTAATGTCTACAATTGGTAAAAGACAACGATAAGTATAAATTAACAATCAATATTTTCGAGATTTTTTTTTTTTTTTTTTTTTTTTTCTCGATATGATGAAAAAAAAAATATTTTTTTTTTTTCTTAATTTATTTTTTATTATATATATATATGTATTACTTTTTTCATTTTCTTAATTTTATTGTTACGAACTTTTTTATTTATTTATTCTTTGTTTAATAAATTGTGACTTTTTTTTTTTTTGGCAGTAATTTGAAAGATTGTAAAACATTACATTAAGTCAAACATCTATATAATATTTATTTCGAATAATGTACAATTGTATATAAGCAAACAAATAAAAAAATTTTAAATTAAATTCTGTTGCTTTAGGGAAAAATTTTTTTTTTAATATTTGTTCAGATGTCGAAAAATGATCAACTATACATTTGACGTATATGAAAGAAAATAGAAAAGGAAAGAAAGAATACAATGTATAATGTAAAATAAAAATTCATTGTTGTGAACCTCAACAAATTGATGCGAAGGATGATAAGGATTGCATGTCGTAGTATAATTAAGGAAATTTTTTTTTTTTTAAAAATAAATTCATATCATCATTTTTTATTCGAATGAATGCACATCCAGATATCTTCTTACATTTATATACAGTATGAAAAACATTTTAAATTCGGTCAAAAATCACGAATTACCAAAAACTTATACTACAGTTGAAATGATTTTAACAATGGTAATAAAATGAGATAAGTATGGGATGAATCCTTTCACCGAACCAATCACGAAAAGAAACTAAAATTATTTCAAAATTTATCTGCGAGACAGTTCAAATGGGAACGTGTTACAGGCAGTTCCACATGCGGAGCAGACCCGTTCGATGAATATCTCATTAACCATATAAATTGGGTCAATTTAAATATTTAACCAGTATCCTCTTTGGGTGGTTGAACAAATTACATTCTACTCTTCGAGGAAAGTAATACAAATATTTATATAGCAAAGGGATTGTAATATTTAACTGTACACGAGCGACAAAACTAGAGACCATGCAAAAGCGCAAATACTGAACACTGCAGTTATTTTTTTCAAGTAATTGAATCAATCAATAATAAGACAGATGCATTCTTCAATATATCAATTTAGAAGTATTATTCTATTCTACTAATCAAAATTTATTTTTAATTTTTTTTTTTTTATGAATTAAAAAAGATCCCGACTTTATAAATACTTGCCCTTCATTTCTTAAATAGTTTTGTTTAATTTTAAGTGCCTCTTGGCTCTCGTTCCGTTGTTTTTATTTTTTTTTTTTTCTATCTTCTTTTTTGAATTTTCTCCTTTTGTAACGGAAAAGGTGAGAGTTTTGCTTTTTTTTTTTTTTTTTTTCTTTTTTCACCCTTCTTTGACGAAAATAGAGAACGTTAATAAATTTTTATTATTATTATTTGATAACCACCACCAATAGTTTGCCTGTAACGATCTGTATTTTGGTAACGAATAATAGCAAGCCGGAACGTTTCTTCTGCACTGTAGCTGCAAAAACCACTTTTAAAAGTTTCGAGTTTGACTTTTTTATTTACCGTATCAGTTTTTTAAGCATACACTTAATGATTATTTTGAGACGACACACTCCTGTTTATTACAATTTAAATATTACGCACAGTAAATTAATCTACTTTCCCCACATATTACTAGCGCCGTTTTTCTCGGCCATTTTGCATCTCTTCTTCTTATAAAAACAGCAAACAATAACCGAATATTATCTTTGCCTTATAGTACTTAAACTTTCCTTTTATTTTATTTTATTTTTTTTTTTTATCCTTTGGTTTCTCATATAAAAAGCATCAGAAACCATCGTGAAACAAACAAAACCAAAAAGTCTATAAAGTACCTTTATTATTCGTATCATTATTTTCATCATTTTTCTCGAGAAAAATCAATCCTTAACGTTTAGAAAGTAAAAAAAAAAAACCAGTTTATTATTTTACTTTATTTTATTTTTTTTCGACCGCAAACATACCCCATCTACGTACCAACTACGTACCGACACGTCACTATCGTTTATAATCTCAACTAATTATTACTTTTTAAAAAAAAAATGTCTAAAATATCCAAGGACATCGATTTACAGCAAGAGTTGAACAATTATCAAAATCTAAATTGTTCGGTAATTATTTTTTCTTACTTTTTTTTTTTTTTTTGGAACTTAGCATACAAACTCGACCCGTTCAGAAATTTATTTATATAATTTTTTTTTTCTTTAAAAAAAAAAAAAATTTCATTAGCTAAACGAACAACTCGATCGCACTCATAAAGAAAACAAATTATTATCAGATGAAAATTCTTTCCTTCGTAAAAAAGTTACATCATTTCAACAACAAATCAGCAACAACCATAATGAATGCGTTCGCCTTGAATCGGAATTATATCAACAAGGGCAAGAATTAGAAAGGTTAAAAAAAGAAAATGTTGGATTCTTGAAAAATAAACGGGAGGTGGAAAGGAAATTGCGAGAGGAGGTAAAAAGATCCTCCTTTTTTTATTAAAAAAAAAAAAAAATTTTTTTCGAGAAAATAAAAGTATATGCTAAACATTCTTTATATGGGATTTTTTATCAGACACAAGCATTTGAAAAAGATCGGATTGTGTGGCAAGAACGTGAATCAGAGTTGCTTGATCAAGCAAAAGCACTACAAGACACCATCAATGTTCTGGCACAGCAAAATGAGCAAGTTTCAGAAAAGAAAAATGGTTAGTTCTGATTACAATGATGTAATAGTTATTCACATTATTTCGGTTAGGTTGTCACAATAGGCAATACACCAACGGGACATCAGCCCCGTGGTTTGTGTTATTTAGAAAGTATTACGAGTGGTTCGACCTTTTTCTCAATAATTAACAATTTTCATCTTTCTTTTTTATCTGTGATATATGTACACGCATACACACATATTTATGTAGAAGATGTTTCACATTATACCACTATTCGTGAATTAAAGGGTGCTCAACGAACTATCAAAGAGATAGAACGACGTAATAATGAAATAACCGCCGAGCTTGATAAGGCCAAACAAGCCACCACAGAATCAATGAACCTTAGCAAGAGTCATGTGCGTAGAATTCAACAACTAGAGAATGAATTGTCTCAAGTGAAACACATGAATCAAGCGTTAATGGAGGAAAATGAGGGATATCAATTATTATTGCATGAAAAGACAATGAAAGGCGAATTTATGTTAAATCCCATCATGCAGGTAATGACTTTTAAATAACCCTACTATTTAATGTTTTAACAACTTTCCATTAATCCCCCATTTTTTTTTTTACTATAGCGAAATGGTACATACACAGAAAAAAAATGTACGGGTACCATTGAAAAGGTTACAAATGATTCTGTGAGTTCTCCCCCAATTGATGATGATAATAAAGTTAAAAATAAAAATTCAATCGCGACAGATTTGGCTGCTGAGTTGGATCGTGCATCTTTGTTAACCAGTTTTTACCATGGCGAACGCGTTCATAAAGAAAGTGATACCACAATCATTGATAGTATGTATTTAATACCGGTTTAATACGTGTTTATATGATATTCTTTAATACTTAATTAAAATATTCCGTTCTATAGAATTGCAAGATAAAATTAAGTCACTTACTGACGCCAATAAGTGTTTGAGACTTTATATTGAAAAGATCCTTAACCGTATTATTGAGACTCAAGGTTTTGAAGAAATTTTGTCATCTGAATCAGAATGGAAGAAACCATCCGCGTCCAGTCCTGTAACACCTGTTACAGGGTCATTTAGTTTCAATAATAATAATAATAATAATAATAATAATAGTAAAAACCTCTTAGGCCATGAAAATAAAACTAAGAAAATTGAAAGGCGTAAGACCGTGTCTGTGTTGCACTTCCGTAGCACTTCTCAACCTCAAAATTCTTTATCACCAATCAATAAAATAATAGCTGAAGAGCCTGATAAGATTTATCCCTTACCAAGTGAAAGAAAATCAAATGAAGATACAATTACTCTTGGTGATGCACCAAAACGTGTACAAAGAAGAAATTCTTCATCAGGTACTAAAAATGCAAAGCGTTTTAGCATTTTTAATTGGGTTGGAGGTGCAAAAGAAGAAGAAAGGAAGGAAGATCCATTTATGAGACCTATGATCCTCGTACAAGAAAAGGAGAGGAAAGAATAGATATTATGTATTGATATGATTTTTTTTCAAAAAAAAGAAATGTGCCCGGTATCATTTTATTTTACTTTTTACAATTCTTGCCATTTTATAAATTTTTTTTCGTTTTACAACTTCGATGTAAAATATGTTTTTATTGTTGAGATTATCAAAATTTGTTGTAGTTATATTTTATATATATGGGTATGATTATTTATTTTTTGTTTTACATTATTTTTGTACATTGATTTTTCCTTTTCATTTTTGTTATATTTATTTTTTTTTTTTTATACTTATTTTTTTTTTTATTTAAAAAAAAAAAAAAAAGTTAAAAAAAATTTTATGCGTCTTTTTTTTTTTTTTAAAAAAAAAAAAGGGCATTTGAAAATATTAAAAAAAAAAAAAAATAAATGAATTTTTTTTTTTTTTTTTTTTTTTTTTATGCTTATAAATAAACATTCATTTAAAGATTTCATTAAACTTTATAACCATGCGTTTTGCGTTCTGGTGATCATTTTAAAAGCGTGTTTTCTGGACAGAAGATAAAAATGGATTTTGCACAGAATTCTTTGCAGTAAAGTTGAATGGGTACATGATAACTTTAAGAAACATAAAATACCTAGTTTTTTTAAAACTCACGTAAAAAAAAAGTTATATTTTATTTAGAAGGTTTAATTTATTAATTTTGGAGTATTAATGAATTTTTTTAAAAAAAGCGATCTATTTTGTGAAAGAGACAGATATTTGGAGTATTTTCGAAAAATCTAAAATGAAAATGATAAGAAGTATTCAGGGTTATTAAAGAAGGGAAATATAACTTCGTTAATAGTAAATTTATTATAAAACAGTTTAAAATTATTTCATAAAATAGCTTAATACAAAAAAATCTCTAATAGTAAGTTTTACTATAGACTATCCAATGAATTATGTACAGTGGAATATCAGACACTTAAAAAGTGGTATATCTTAAAGTTTTGATAAATATCCGATAGGTAATAAAATTTACATTATATATTATTAATGCAAGATTTCATTTGTAATTGAACTTCGAAAATTTCCTTGTTCTTCGTGTTAATAAATATATTTTTCTATACTTCTGGGAGATCGAATTGAATTAAATAATCGTATAGAATTAAATTATGAAAAAAAAATATATATATATATTTACATGTTGGTTTTCATAGACCCCCTTCGTTGATGATGTCAGGGAAGTCATCGTGGGTGTATGACGCGCAGACACTATTTCGTCCCGTGGCTCTATTTCAAGCCCGTTTACCATGGATGTTCCTATGCCTCGACCCTTCCTTGATTGGTAACCCACTGTACGAACACAAATTGTTTGCTTCTTTTTGCGCAAGATTTCGTCATTGTTTAAGAAAAAATTTTTATGGAGAGGATGAATATAAAAGAATTTTTGATGAATTAAAGATATATATTTATACTCTAAAGTTTTTCTTGCATCTGAAATTTCCGTTTAATACTTTACGATTGTTCTCAAAAAGGAAATATGTGTGAAAATTACAATTCCGACGAGACACACAACTTCTCAAGGATAATAAAACGGTTTTAGTTGCGAACTTCATCTAATATATATTGTTTATATTTTTTTTTTTTTTTTTGGTAATAAGAATGACAATTGGAATAATTATTATAACTCTTTATAATATTTTTTTTTTTTTTGAATTTTCTCGTTAGAACATGAATCTACAAAACTCTAGAGTTACTTACCTCTTCTGATCAATTATGTATAAAAAGCAAGCTTTATATCATTTTTTGCCGAAATAAATATTATAGTGCTAATGTCGTTTTGCTAAATGAATTGAAAAAAAAAAAATTACCCAATTTTTTTAGCTAAAATCTTAATAAATAATTATTAATTAAAATGAAATTTTTGCTTTTTAATTTATATAAGTTAATAAGTATTAATAAGTAGTTAATAAGTGGTTTTCATAATAATCTTTAATATAATTGATTAAATCAAAAGTTCGTGTCAATGTTATGCATGTATCACTAGATAAATTTTTCAACTTCGCATGTGAAATGGCAAAACAACGCTTACAGTTAATTAGTAAACTTTAAAAAATGCCACAAAAGAAGCAAGGTAGAAACAAAAAAAAGTCTTAATTTTGTTTCACTTTTTCGAAGGCACATTTCTTAACAGTTCATCATCATAAGGCAACTTGCAAATATTGCTCGGAAAAATGGGTGGTTTATCTGCAAAAACATGTTAAAACATCTTAAAGACGAAAGTCCTAACATTAGTGACGAAATTCGAAATAATTTAAGCAAAAGAAGATAAAACAAATAAAAAAAAAAAAAATAAATATAAAATTCTTCGTATTGAAAATGCTGATTCAAGTGATGATGGTAATAAATTATTTAGATTTCTGATTTGTGAAATTTAAACTTCATGATAAAGAAATAAAATTTACTTATTCATGCTGCTATTAAGATGAAATTCATAGTAACAAAAAAATATAAAGAGATTCTCTTTTGTAGATAAAGATATACTTATAAATGAAACAGAGTATGGTAAATTTATTCTTATAAATGAAAATTGCCAAAGTCAAATTTGGAAAATAGAAAAACTTTACAAATATTTGTTATAATAAATGAATAAGATTTGTGAATTAGAAAATGGCTAAAATATAACATCTTATAATGAAGTAAGTTTCTCTTGTAAATTATAATTGTTATTATATTTAATTTAGCTAAAAATTAAATCTAATTTAACAAATAAAGAATTTAGAAATAGGCGAAAAATTCTTACTATACCTTGTATGACTTATCAAACAAATTTACTAGTTTAATAAATTGTATTATTAAAATGCTTTTGATAAATCATTAATAATTTTTGAAATTTCAATTTAGCTTTGATAAAATTATGAAAATTGGTATAAGATTCAAATTTAATACTTTCATATTCTTATAATATTTTAGATAACTTTTTCTAAGGTTGCAAAAGCTATTATTATATTGCAAAATAATATAAAAGTAAATATGTTATTGTTAAATTATACTAATTTTTTATATTTTTTTTTAGAAAATTTAAATCTTTCATATATTAATATTTATTTTTTACCTTCTAATATAACTTTATAAACTAATAAATGTAAGAATTATTATGATCATTATTATATTATATAATTAATGATTTATTAAATTTTTATTATTTTTATTTACACAAATTATATAAATAATTTTTTTTTATAGATAGATGTTAAAACAAGTAAAATTAATCAACTTGTATAAAATTTAAAGAATATTTTATAAGTAATTAAATATATTATTCATATTTAAAATAAAATATGTCTAATATTATTCAAAATTATTAGAATTATATTAAAGTTTACTTAATATTAATTGATAATAATATTTATGAGAATGATAATTTAATAATTAATGATTAGCTTAATGAAATAATTAAAGCTCTTTATTTATTCAACATAATAAATATGAAAGAATTTTTAAATATTCTTGAAAAAAATATTATTAACAAAATTTTTGATAACCAAATCATTTTAAAAATTGCAAATTTTGTTTAAAATTGTAGTAAATATAAATTATTCAAATAAAATTGATGATAATGTTAAGACAAACTAACCTATTCAAAAAGAAAAAAAAAGTTAAAAAAAATAAGAATCTATCCTTAAAGAATCTCTTAAAGTATTCTAAAAGAAGACTTACTCTTAATCTAAAAAGAATAAAATATCTGCTTCTAAAAAAGAAGAAAAAAAGGAATTAGTAAGTAAAAAAAAAATTCACTCAAAAGAATCCTTTAAAAAATCTTAAAGAAAACTCACACTATTCAAAAGAAAAAAAATCTGCTTATAAAAAAAAGAAAAAAAAAAAAGTAAGTAAAAAGAAATTTAATCAAAAAAATTCCTTAAAAGGTCCTAAAAAAACTTATCTTATCCAAACAGAATGAAAGATTCTCTTTTTAAAAAAAAGAAAGGAAGTTAGTAAGATAGTATACATTTAAAAAATCCTTATAGAACCCTAAAAAAAAAAGACTCACCTTATTCGCAAAAACAAAAGATCTACTTTTAAAAAAAATTAATTTCTATTTCTAAATTAATAAAAATAAAATAAATTAAAAAGATTAATATAAAAAAAAAATAATAATAAAGAATATAAAAAAAAGAAAAATAAAAGATTAATACAAAAAAAATAAAATAAAAAATAAATAAATAAATTATTACCAAAAGCCAATTTCAAATATATTGATTGTTAAAGAAAAAAAATTTAATTAAAAAGAAAATAAAAAAAAAGTAATTATGAAAATATATTTTAAAACTCAAAAAAAAAATAAAAAGTAGTTTATTAAAAAAAACTAAAATTTAAAATTTAAAATTAAAAAAAAAATATAATAAAAAAAATATAAAAAATAAAAATATGAAAAAAAATAAAATAAGATATATTCAAAATCAATTTACATCTAAAATGATTTTTAATATTTAAAAGCAATTTTGATATTTGAAATGATTTTTGATATCTAAAATAATTTTTGATATTCAAAATGATTTTTGATATTTAAAATTATTTTGATATTTATTTAAAATTATTTTAAAAAACTTTTAAATATTTGAAATGCAATTTGTATTTCAAATGAAAATCTAAGTATCACGTGATTTATTATATTAAAATTCACTATATTAAGGGTAGACTATAATTATTTACTTCTATAAAAATACCAAATGACATTTGAAACTAATTGATTTTATAAGTATTATCAAATATCACTACATCATTAAATTTACTGTAATTCATAAGCTGCTCAGAAAACATTTATATTACATGTTCTAATCTTTTTATATAATTATTAAAATCAGTATAATAATAAAAGTCTTCATTATTATACTTAAACAGCTTTAATATTTTATAAATACTTCAACATCAAATTCTTTTTTTTCAGATCTAAAACCTTCTAATTGATAAATAAAATTATAGATATCATTATATATCTATGTAATATAATCACCAAATTCTTCATTTAAAATTGTATGAATAATAGGAATATTTATACTAGCATAAAATAATAATTTAATTCACTGTATAATATCATCAGAAATATTTTGTTTATTAGATATAAAAAATCGATATTTTCATCAACCATTTGATGATTATGTATATAATTTATACTGAAAATATACTATAATTCATTTGAATTATCTAGAGAAATACAAATATAAAAAAAGCAACCATTAGAACTTTTGATTTTATCCTTTATTGCTTAAATTTTCATTATTTAAATTATATTCCTTTGATTCAAAATAATTAGCCTAAAAATATAATAATGTTCTTTTTTGAAACTTTTTTTCTATAGTAATTTTTTCTTTACTTTTATAATATTTAAATATTTAACTTTTCCAAGTCTAATAATAAAACTAAGTTTATATGCATAATCTTTGACTTTATTAATAAAATCATTATGACTCTTGAATATATCATTAACTTGAAGTTAATAAGTTTGAGTGGTATCAGTCTTTTTTTTATATATATAATGAAGACAAAAAAACTTTATTGCAAATGAAGTAATTTTTATTTGAAGAAAATTTACTGTATGAAACAAATAAACAGTATACAACTACATGCAGTGATGTACATTTTTGATGTCCCAGAGATTTGTTGTCCCAGCTATATGTCCCAGCTATATGTCCCAACCTGT